>BJCM01096930.1:0-10901 GCA_018326385.1 Flaveria bidentis
TGTCGATCACATCGTCCAGGCCTTCCTTTCCCATTGAAGAGAAGTTGTCAAACTCCTTCTTCAAGGCTTTGGCCTTATTGGCCATGAGTGAGGCATTTCCGTCATACCTCTTCTCCAATGCATCCCATAGTTTCTTTGCTTGAGTGTATTCCGTATACTGATGGAAGATATCCTTCGGAATAGACTAAGTGAGCAAAGTGTAGACTTTCTTCTCAGCATTGTGTTTTACCTTTTGTGCATCAGACATGCCACTTAGTGTAAGTTTGACTCCGTCAGCTCTACTGGCATGTTGTACCCCGACTCTATTGCCTCCCACAAATTTGTATCTACTCCATTTAAGTAGATTTCGAAACGTTGCTTCCATTGTGGATAGTCGTCTAACGTGATAAGCTTCGGGGGTTTATTATGAATTCCCACTTCGTTCTCCGACAACAGTAGATTCTGAATACGAGTATCTCTACTTGCTTCGTATGCTGAAAACTGGTCCTCCATTTCACTTAACTTTACTATTTAACAAACTGCTGGTGTGTGTGAATAAAGGTATGCGATTGGGCTTATTCGGACGATTGAACTAGGCGAATGGTTCAATCATGTGACTAAACAAATGAGGATGAGTCAGTTGGCCGAATGAACTAATGCGGTTGAACAGTCCGAATAGGGTTCTCAATCGTACGAATGAGTGTACGAATGAGTCCAATCGTGCGGTTAGAGAATGCGAATGAACTCGGTCGTGCGATTGAGCCAATCGTGCGACTGAACCTGCTGAAGTTTGATAATTCATAGGTTAAACTTGTTTTGGCCGTAAAAACACGAATTTTCAAAAACCCTAATCGTCGTATGCCGGAAAAACTAAACTTTATGGTCGGGAAACGTCTAAAATTCCATTTGACACAAAAAGATTGTGTTTTTAGTGAAAAAACACAAATTTGTATCAAAAACGATTGAATCAACACGTAATCAAGAGCCAAAGCTCTAATACCACTTGTTAGGATCTGGTATTTGAACGAAATACCTACTGATTAACGTGTAAACCAAACCAAATAGTGTGGAATCCTATTTGATTGGCGATCTAATCAGTGAGAACGCACGTAGACACAATAATGTATTGAATCTAACATCAAGAATCTATTAGGAATCGATCTATAGCGTTCTATGAACTTGGAGTACGAACTTAGAGGCTTCTGGATGACTAGGGTATGTCTGGAGTCGAAGTGTATTCAATGCTTCTGTTTTTCCACGAATTAAGTGGAATTTATAGGTTAGGGTTGCTCATTCGGGCACTGAACCATTAGCATGGTTCAGTCGTGCGATTGAGTCATATGGTTGGTCCATTCGCCCGACTGAGTGTTCAGTCGTGCGACTGAGCCATTCTTATGTGACAATCATACGACTGATCCAGTCTCCTGGTTCAGTCGTACGACTGAGTCATTCGCATGAATTTGTTCATCCGTATGGTCCATTAGCATGGGCCATTCGCATGATAACTTCATGTTATTATGTTTGAATGTATTAAATGTCATAACAATATTTATATTAATTCAATCAACCACAAACCTATATAATCAAGTTAATATGTGTTAAACAACTCATTAATGAAATATTAAACATTACAAATCACAATCAAACATTCTCATTTCATTAAGTACCCAATATTACATCAGTGTAAGACATTCAAGACATAATACATTAAGATCAGGATCTAGGTTCATATGTATCAACATTTATCAGCTGGATTTGAAAACTCTCTCTCAACCAAATTTAAGAACCTACCTAAAAATAGCTCATGAACCCTATTATAATCTGCCTTGAAAGTTACAAATGGTTCAGAAATGCTTGTGAACAAGTTATGATATTTACACATGTGTAAAGGATGTAAAATACCCGTCAACAACAATGTCTAAGCCATTCATGTTTAATCTATGAACTAATATTCATTTCCACTAAGTTAGTCATATCAAATGTTTAAAAGTTGGTGATGATGATTAAAACGTAAAGAGAATGGATTAGTAGGTGCTATAAGCTTGGTTGGTGACCGAAAATATAGTAAAATCTTTAAAATAACAAAACTTAGAAGGTTACAATATTGAAAAGAATTGCAAGCAGTAAAATAAACATCTTAGTAATAGAGGTCGACCTTAGTGATTTAATCGGTTAAAACATAAATTATATAGAAACTTTCAACAAAAATATGCCCAACCGGAAGATTTTTAGATAAAATCCTAAAAGGAAATAGGGAACTTAAAACGGATGAAAATCACATTATTTCATATAGCTAGAGACTCTAAATTAATATTTTGGTGAAAAGCTAAAAAAACAAACTTTAGGGTAAAAACTGTAAACTTTGAAACTTGAGGGACTAAAGTGTAAGTTCTACAAACCCACCAAAAATTCGATCTCTTTGGCTGAAAAGACTTGATAAACTTATTATCACTTTAACAAACTGATTAAATTCATTAAAAAGTTGTCATTTGCCTTATGAAATTTTAACTTTCCTAAAAAGGAAACTTTTAACTTAATTGTCACGGAATCAAAGCTTATGCAAAATCAAATTACATCTGTAATGGCCCTAGAGCATATAGCTTATCGCATGAATCTTGATGCTAGGGTGCTAGGATTGAATCATTTTCCTTACGCAAAGATCTATCGCTTAATATCTAAGGTGAGTTCTATTGTCCGTTTTTTACTATAGTTTTGGGGTGAAGCATGCTCTGTTTGAACTGAAACTATTACTGTGTTATTTCATGATGTTTTATGTTGTGGATAATGTTAATACATGCTTATACTTGTATCACAATCATTAAATCTTTTGTGAACCACTTGTCTATATGGGTAGATCTACTTGGGGAATCCCCCACACATAGTGCCTTCCGTAATGAACGAGAAGGGTACCACACTGAGATCCTACGAGGTTGTTTGTTGTATGAAATAGGTTTTAAAAAGATGTTATGGTAAACCATTCGGCAGGTATGGTGCACCGTTTTTAGGCTCAGTTTCCCTACGGGATTAACTGGTAACAAAAGTTTAGAAGAGGCTAGCCGGGACTGAGTGCAAGGTTCCCACCCCACAACAAAGATACTTATAAATTTAAAATCAAATAATGGATTCTCATGAGCGCTTTTGTTTTTAAACTTTAAGCACTTGAATTCACCAACTTTTTAGTTGACACCAATCATTTTTGAGCATATTTTAGGAAATCTTTGATGGGGAAATTCAGCTTGGTTAGAAGACTTTAGATGACCTAGTACCGTGACCCCATGGCATTGCTTAGCTTGATTCTAATCTTTTAATCAATTTAAACTCGATGTTGTTTAAACATATGATACAATTTGTAATGAATTATGACTTGTGATCGGGCTCGACTTTGTATAGCCCGAATTTTTAACCATATATGATGCCATATGATGTTCCTCCTTATGTACTTATAGACCTCACTAAAGAACAAGATAAAAGATAGATAATGAAGGATAAATCTGAGAAGAGTGAAGATGATCTTCTTAACAAGGGTCACTATTTTCCTAAGGAGACGAGGAAACCTGGGATGACAAAGACCAAGAGGAAGAACTTGGTCAGAACAGGCAAAAGAAAATCAATATAGGCTTAAGTGATCAAGGCCACCTTCAACTCCAAGCAGAAACAAGTCTTTATTTATACAAGATTTGAAATGGTGAAGACTGAGGACTTAATTATAAACTCTAGTACCATGAGTTCTAGTTCATGTCCAGCTTAGTCTTGTGAAGGAAGTAAAGTTGATCAGCTATGTACCATTGGTACACAGCTTGAACCATCCACCTCCAAGAGCAAGCCTCACTCTAGGAAGCATGCTGTAGCATCTAAGAAGATGAAGATAAGGATGGAAAGCGATTAAACTCGGCTTTCTATTCACAAATTGATTATATCATGTGTGGTAGTACTTCTTATCTTTCTAAGGATTGTATCTACAATCCCAAAACTACTATCCACATGCCCAAGAAGAAGACTTCTAAGAAGACAAGAAAGAATAAAGCTTTAGAAGGAAAATATTTTCTTTTCAGAAGCTCCAAAATGGAAATGAAGACAAGTGAAAACTTGGCTTTGTAAGAAAATTTTGTCTCAAAAGAAAGGAATGCTTCCGAAGCACCAAAGGTTGTTGTAGTGGAAACAAGATTTTCCGAAGGATTAGTCTCCAAAACTTCCAAAGTTGTTACAACTTTCCAAGTACTGAAGGTAAAGTCTAATCTTCCAAGGATGGTATGGAAAATGAAGAAAGACCAAGTGACTGAAAGTTCTTCATCAACAATAACAAATGATCCCTAAAGTCTTTACATAGGTTCAATTACTATTACATTGTCTTCGGTCTATTTTGATAAGCCCAAGACCAATTAAGCTTAAGTTTCCAAATGTAACTAATCTTCTACTTTTGTGTAGGAACAGTTGAAGACTAAGAGAAATGTATGGATCATTGATAGTGACTATTCCAGGCACATGATAGGCAAAAGCTCTTTGCTTCAAAACTTTGAGAAAATCGATGGAGGGCCAGTTGCATTTAAAGGAAATACAAGAGGTTACATTACTGGAAGGGGCAGGGTCACAAATGGTAAGCTCAACATTGAAAAGGTAAATGTTGTCAAAGAGCTTGCGTACAATCTATTGAGTGCATCCCAATATTGTCATCAAAATTATAACATGCTCTTAATTGAGCATGAGTGTATTTTTCTCAAACCTGAGGTGGTCATTCCTCAAGAGCATATCCTGCTCAGAGCCTTCAGAAAAAAGGAACATATACAAGAATGATTTGGAATGCCAAAGAAAGAGTTTACAAGTGATGATCACTATGTTGCATGCTTGAAGGGGAAACAACACAAGGTGTCTTACAAACCAAAGGAAAAAAACCCCATCACTACTCCCCTACACTTATTACAAATAGATCTCATAGGCCTTATTAGTGTAATGAGTCTAGGAAGGACCTCATACTATTTGGTGATCATTGATGACTTCACAAGATTCACTTGGGTCTTCTTCTTTTGAACTAAGGATGATACTCCTAAGATCTTGAAGAACTTCATTCTGAAAATTAAGAATCAATGTAATCACAAGGTCAAGACCATAAGATGTGATCAAGGAACTAAATTCAAGAATCAAATCCTTGACACATTTTGTTATGAAAAGGGTATTAACACTTGAATACCAAGAACCATGCTAACTAACTCTAAACTGCCTATCACCTTCTAGGCAGAGGCTATCAACATTGCCTGCTATGTTCAAAATAAATTTTAGTAGTTAAGACTTGTGGTAAGAATCCTTATGAATTGTTGCACCAAAAGAGACCTTTCATTGGTTTCCTCAGATCATTTGGATGTTCTTGCACCATCTTGAATACCAAAGATCAAATAGCCAAATTTGATGAGAAATAAGATGATGGATACTATATTGGATACTCTTCGTAAACTAAGGCTTACAAAGTATAAAATCTCAGAAGTAGTGTAGTTGAAAAGTCTGCCAACGTGACCTTCAACAAGCACACTCCTAATATGGAAGGTTCTGGTCCTGATTGGTTATTTGATCTTGATTTACTTATCAACTGTTTTAACAAGTCTTGTTATAATGTTTTAAGAACCATAGATATCTTATCAACAGGAGATCCTGACCAAAGATTTGAGCTGGAAAGACCTTACAATCATACTACTGCAGCTTCAAGAGGAACTAACCTTGCAGATGGAGTTCCTATCAACACAACCATGAAAAGTCCAGGTGTATATAAGAGGTGCCTACAAATTCCAGCTCAGAGACACAAAACTCAAATGAATGAGTTTCAAATGTAGGAGGAAGTGGTAGTAGTGATAGTGATCAAGAGTTTCTTGATGCTGATAACCACTCCATGGAAGACAACATCAATGTTGTCACAAACTCATTGGATCAATCTTCTCTTGATAAGTGTGTTGATGTGGTGGGAAACACCTCATTGGCAAACCTAAATTGCACAAAATTAGATATGTCAAATCAACTTGCTATGATCTCTCAACTTAGGATCCACAAGTCACACCCCACCATAAACATCATTAGAGATTTGACAAGAGGGTGAGAACAAGAGGACAAACTCATGACAAAAATGTGTTCTATACTCTTGTTTCTTATCCCACATATAGCCAAACAAAGTTAATGAGGTTTAGATGGATGGAAGCTAGGTTGAAGCAATGCAAGAGGAGCTACTTCAATTCAAAAGACAAAAGGTTTGAAACCTATGTCCTATTCCTCGAGGGAAAACTACCATAGGAACGAAGTAGGTTTTTAGGAACAAGAAGGATGATTGAGGACTTGTCATCAAGAACATGGCAAGACTAGTTATTCAAGGGTACATACAAGAAAAAGGAATTGACTACACTAATGTCTTTGCTCATGTGGCAAGACTTGAAGTTGTTAGGGTATTCCTAGCTTTTAATGCATCTATGGAATTCAAGGTCTACCAACTTGATGTCAAGTGTGCTTTTTTATATTGGGTGATTGAGGAAGAGGTATATGTCAAACAACCACTTGGCTTTGTAGACCCAGATCATCCTGATTATATTTGCAAGCTTGATAAAGCTCTCCATGGGCTGCATCAAGATCCAAGGAAGTGGTATGAGACACTACCTAAGTATCTCTATCAATACGGATACAAGAAGGATACTATAGATGGAAATCTCTTCATCAAAGGAACTGGGAATGACTTAATGCTGTATGTAGATGAAATTATCTTTGGATCAACTCATCCATAGCTCTACAAAGACTTTGTGATGTTGATGAATGATAGATTTGAAATGATTGCCATAGGGGAACTTAATTTCTTTCTAGGAATTCAAGTAAAGCAAGTTGACAATGGCATCTTCATAAGTCAGTTAAAGTATGTCAAGACATACTTACAAGATTCAACATGAATGAGAGTAAGGTTGCAAAGACACCCATAGCTAGAAACCACTTCCTTGGGACTTAATATTGAGGGGGAGTATGTGGATGAACACCTTTACATGGTTATGATTAGGTCTCTTATGTACCTCACTACTAGCAGTCCTAATATCATGTTTGCTTCATGCATCTGTGCAAGATATCAAGCCAACCCCAAGATGTCACATCTGGATGTTGTCAAAAGGATTCTTAGATATCTCAAAGGTGCTCCTAAACTAGGCCTTTGTTATCCAAAGAAATATGATTTCAATATGTATGCTTATACAGCTAGTGACTTTGGTGGCTACAACAGGACTACAAAGTCAACATTTGGGGGATGTCAATTTCGTGGTTGAAGGATAGTCTCATTGGAATGCAAGAAACAATCAGATGTATCTTCATCAACTGTTGAAGCTGAATACATTGCTACTAGTTGTTGTGCTCAAGTGCTTTGGATTCAGAATCATATGTTGGACTACAGATTCAACTTCAAGGAAACTCCAATCCGCATAGAAAACAATAGTTCTATCACTATTACAGTGAACCATGTGCAACACTCCAGGACAAAACACGTCAACATCAGGTATCATCTAATTAGAGATAACTTTGAAAAGGGTGTAGAGATTATATGAAGAGGCTAATGAAACCCAAACACCCAAAGTCTCTCCTGCATGCATGCATATGGGTACTGAAGAAGAATGCTTAGGAAGTTTCACACAAGCAACATAAATATTCTAAGTGTGAAATCTTCCGAAGCAACGACCAATATCTTCCGAAGCCAAAGATGAAGTCTTTTGAAGCTTCAGAGACAAAGTCTTCCGAAGCCAACACTTGAAGACAAATTTCTTCAAAAGACTTTTAGTATACATGTTTATCTGATGTACTTTACATAAAGTTGGATACCTTTCCACTGCAACTCTGTAAGGTCACCAACTTTCATAAGTTGGTGAAAAGGTCCACACGTTTAGTAACAATACATTAAGGTCTTGAGTCTGTAAACTTTCTACTTCATGTACTTTATCCTTTTTGTAATAGATTAGAATGTGAGCTATGGCATGTCATAGTCACTAGTCAAAAGGCAATCTGCCTTTTGACTCTACAATTGATTTTGTTTCTGTCTAGTCAATTGTATCTTGCTGGCCTTCAAAGTATGGCCGGCTATAGGATGTAGTATATGTATCTCAAGTACTTGTAACTTTCTGATTATGCTTTGTAACACTTGTAATAGAACTTGAGAAAGTAATATACTGCAATCTTGAAAACCATCTCCTTGTGTATCTTGTTATCTTGTTCTGTCTCATATTTACTAGTGTTCTTAGTGTCATTACTTGAGGTTATCCAGTTTCACTGTTAATTAAGTTGAGTGTTCTTAAGAAGCTCTCCCCTTTGTGTTGTTATGTTGTATTTGCATACCTTTCACCAGTCCTACATTTGGTATCAGAGCATTCCAGGCTCTTCATATACGATCTCACCATATTAAGATACCTCACATACACAAATACTTAACTTGTCAAATGGTAGTCATTTCCAAATTTGATATGGAAACTAGAACAATGACAAAGTCCCTACTGATCACTCTTCATGACTTTGACACCTGGTGCCAAAGAATGGAAGGTTTCATCAGGTCTCTAGATTCAAGAATGTGGGAGTCTGTTGAAAATAGACCTTACATACCAAGCACCTCTTCTGCTACTGGTGGTGGTATTATCCCCAAGGCTGTGGCTGACTACTCAGATGAAGATAGAAAGAGAGTAGAGATTGAACAGAAGGCCATGATAGCCCTTCAGACTTCTCTTCCAAACTTTTTGTCCAGAGGTTTCAAGAAATACAAAAAAGCTAAGAAGTTGTGGGATGCATTGAAGCTGATGTATGATGGTTCCTCTGAAGCTAAGGAAAACAAAAAAGATCTCCTGAAACAACAGCTTAAAAATTTCACCTTCAAAGCTAGTGAAACCATGACTCAACAATACTTCACGTATGTTGAGATTGTGGATACCCTACTGGATTGAGCAGTTGCTCTTGAAAGCAGAGACATTGTAAGGAAGTTCATGTCCTCACTTCCTAGGAAATGGACATACTACTGTGTGGTTATCAAGAGAACTGAGAATCTAGAAACTCTTACTCTAACAGAGTTGTATGGGATTCTAAATGGCTACCAGATGGAGATGAACATGCAAAGTTCATTTAGAAACTCCAATAATCAATTGGGTTTAGCCCTTCATGTGGTTGAAAGGGATAGCATAGAACCCCAGCATCATTTCATATGCTACCCTGACAACTCACCTAAGGGTCGTTTCATAACCTTCCCTGAGACACCAAGGGAGAACTACATTCAAGGATGCCCATTCCAAGAGACAAGTTCTTTTTAAGCCTTTGTGTCCTCTAATGAAAGTTATGGCAGCTTTCTTTTCACCCTTAAGGACTTGGGCTTTATCTATCCAAATGATCTAGAGTACATGGAGAGAGTCCAGTAGATTGCTTTTCTCACTCACAGAGCCAAGAAGTTTTACAAGCGAATAGGAAGAAAGTTTCCCAGCAGTTCAGCCAGTGGAAAGTTTGGACTGGACAAAAGCAAAGTCAAGTGTTACAACTGTAACTTGATGGATCATTTTGCCAGGGAGTGTAAGGCACCAAGAACAAATGGTGGCCAAGCACAGTCCATATCAAACTACACTGACAAAGCTATCCAAAAATGACAAGCCAAAGTAGCAAGCTGCAATTGTTATTGAAGAAAGAGGCTTTGACTGGAGCATTCAGGTGGAAGATGCTTCTCCAAACCAAGCACTAATGGCAGATCATGATGAAGCCAAGGAATTGGAACATCTCTGTACCCCTGAATGCATTGCTAAAGTTAACAGATACAGGTCCCACAACTTAGAAATGATATCTGATCTTGAGTCCTTAAACATTTTAAAAGCTGATTTTAGAAAGTCTGAAAGTGATTATAAACTGAAGATAGAGGACTTAGAGAAAACCATTTCAGTTCTAAAACATGAGAATACAAATTATAGGACCCAGATCAAGGATCACATAACTAAGCTGACTGAGTGCCAGGCTGAGCTTGTGATCAGCAAAACCAGGGCAGAAAAATGTGTTCTTGAAGAAGAGACCTTCAAGAACATGATATCCTCATCCATGTACAACAAGGTGTGTTATCAAAACAAGCAAAGACTGGGATCTAATGAGATAGCTCCTCCACACACAATCTTGTCTGTAAGATCACCTAGGTGTGAAACTTATGAAGATGAGCTTCCTCTCATAGATCCTTTGAATGCAGAGGATGAAGAAGTGATAATGAAGAATCTCTCTGAGAATAGTGAAGAAGAGGATTCTAAGAAGGGTCAGTATCCTTCTAAGGAGAAGAAGAAGACTGTGATGACCAAGTCTATGAGGAAAAATTTGATTAGAAAGAGCAAAAGCTAGGAAGGCTCAAGAGATCAAGGCAACTTTTAATTCCAGGCAGAAACAAGTTTTTATCTCTACAGGATTTGAGGTGGTGAAGACTAAACACATCAACCTAAACTCTTCTGCTAAGAGTTCTAGTTTATGTTCAAATAATCTCAGTACCAATAAAAAGGCTGATTTGTTGTGTACCACTGCTACACAACCTGGACCATCGAACTCATAGAACAGTCCTTACCCCAAAAGGACTGTCTCAGCATCTACAAAGATGAAGGTGGAGAAGGGATGTGATCAAAATTAGTCTTGCTCTCAGAAGAGAGCTCTTGGGAAGAAGAAAATGGAATGTACATGTGTCCCTAGTTTCTAAACTTAATGTAATATGTTTTTAGTGTCTTACGCTTATGTAACAGATGGGTACTTAATGAAATGTAAATGTTTGGTTGTGTTTATAATGTTTAATATTTCATTAATGAGTTGTTTAACGCATATTGACTTGATTATATAGGTTTGTGGTTGTTTGAATTAATATAAATAATGTAATGACAATTAATACATTCAAACTTAGTAATATGAAGTTATCATGCGAATGGACCATGCTAATG
>BJCM01096961.1:0-11808 GCA_018326385.1 Flaveria bidentis
GCATAAGGTGCAGATACGGCATGGTTGATTCCCCGGATGATGATACCTACAAGTGTTGCACATAGGCTGAGGACCAGCATAGGCCCTAGCCCCAGGCACTTGTGCCACAGGTGTAGCCGCAGGTACAAGTTGTCTTTGGGGTTGTTTGGGTGCAGCCACGGCATAGTTGCGTGCCGGTGTGAACTTGCACTTCTTGTTGTTATTGTTGTTGTGAGATGGTTCAGCTTTAGTCTCCTTAACGGCCTCGGTAGCCGTCTTTTCCACCTTCTTTGCACCCTTCATAGACATGGTGCCTGCTCGTATATGGTTCTCGGTGAGTTGAGCGGTGATAATGATGGCTTCTTCCAAAGGTGTGGGTCGGCTACCCACCACAACATCTTGAATTTGGGGTGGTACACCTTTGATAAACTTCTCAATGTTACGGGGGACAGTGTCGACCATGTGAGGCAGCAGTATACTCAACTCATGATGCCTAGTTGAGTAGGCCAAATGATCACCATCGTTTTGCTTCAAATTCCAGAATACTTCTTCCAACTTTTGCAATTCACTTCTCGGGTAGAACTTCGCGATGGCGATGTTCTTTAACTCATCCCAAGAGAGTGCCAATATTGCATCAGCTCCTCGATTTCTCTTCTCGCTATTCCACCAGGTAAGAGCCCTTTGTTGGAGCATACTAGTGGCATAACGAACTTTGAGTGCCTCGGGACACTCACAGTTGACTAAGGTATTTTCCATGCTCTCGAACCACTCAAGAAGTCCAGTGGCTCCTTCTTTGCCACTAAAACTAGTGGGCTTGCAAGAACTAAAGTGCTTGAAAGTACAGATTTGGTTGTTGCACCCTTGGTTAGCACTATTCTCTCCTTGAATATTGTTGCTAGAGTTAGTCATTAAGGTGCTATTGAGTTCAGCAACCATGGTCGGGATGACAGTAGCCATTTGTCGAGCAATCATGGCAGCTAGCTTACGATCGGAACTTCCACGCTTTCCATGATGACGAGACATGCTAGAATATGCAAAATGAGTTAGACACGAGATAGAGAATAACAAGGATTATAATTCAACAAGGATAAGACAAGAGTTGTAAGGCACTTGAAATGGTTCCATTTGGTAACGCATTACCATTTGAAAACGTTGACACGTCAAGGTAAGTTGACCCACTCGCCTTAGAAGTTTGTGTATGTTGACCATAGTTTATCACTCATCCCAGAAATCCCCAGGTAAGCATAACTAGTCCCGTAGGATTTATGTGATATGCTTGCCTTAGCCCGAGGGCCTTATGCCAGGAAATCCATAATACAAGTATCTATGTGTCACAAAAATTTCTTAGGTTCATGAAATCAAAACCTTGATGAGATTTACATAGATTAGACATAAGTCTAAAGATTCAAGTCTTAAGCATAGGTATACGAATCCACGTGTCGTCGAGAAAAAGATTAAGAAGTTTCATTTGTCGGGGAGAGTCAAAGTGTCAAAGGTAAGTTTAGGGAGACAAGTAACAAAGTTTAAACAATTACAAGGCAAACCTATGCTAAGGCATCAAGTTGCACATAAGTATAGTATAGCATTATGTAGCATGTAAACCATATATATATATATATATATTTCCAAGAATATAAATATTATTCTATGAGGTTCATGCACAAGCTATAGTCTAGGTCACCATTTCTAATAATCTAAATCTCTATAGTTATGGGCTCTGATACCAATCTGTCACACCCCAACCTTGACGGCAAAATCCTCGAGATGTGAGAAATCTGTCACATCTAAATCTCTATAGTTTAACATGTTTCACCCCAAAATGGTGAGAAATAATATAAAAAGGGGCAAGGAAACTCACATTGCATATAATAATTGCGATTAATAAGAATAAAGTAGGTGTCATTCCAACATAAATCGTGAAATATAAATATATATTTATAAGGTCTAAGTTAAAGGATACTTTTAACGATTTAACGAGTACTAGGGTTGCAAAGGAAATTTGGGGTTTTGATAATACTTAATAATAAAAACACTTTATTTAAATTTTAAAGGAAAGAATGACACTAACTAAATAGTTTGTTATAAAGCAATAAATTTACAATAATTAACAAAGCTTAAATATTTAAAGTTGAAATCCCCTTTTTATATTCATTTGTAAAAATTATAGTTTTAAACAATAACATTGGAACAAAAAATATTGTAATGATATACAACATCATTTAAATTCAATTTAAAAAAAATATTCTAACTATAGTCTTTGTTTTATAGAAATTATCAAATTATTTAAAGAAATAAATTTATAGAAATTTATTAAGTGACTTTAAAAATATTAAGTTTAAACAACATTTTTTTATAGTTTTTATAATTTTTTTTATATTTTTATTAGTCATAAAGCATTAAAAAATATATCTGAGGTTGCCCGGGTTCGAACCCGGGACCTCTAGGAAAGGGTGTGTGTGTTTCTACCGGTGAACTAAGGGTCGAAGCCGTGTTATGAAATGGTTCCCTAGTTTTAAAAACACAATTCTAGATAACCCCTAATTCACCATGAACCCTAGCTTCAATTGATTCCAAATTGAAGTACCGATCAATGTTATTATAATAATCCAGGGCTTTCATTCCTCGGACAAAAACAAGAAAGGTCCATCAAGACTCAGAAATTACCCTCGATCTTTTCAATCCCTCTAGTAGATAATTCTCAGCCTTCGTCTTAGAAACTGAGCTCTCACAAAGCAAGTCGAGAACATATCTATGTTTAATTACCCGAATTGGAAGTGGATGAAGGATAAACAAACTATGAACAGGCCGCGATAAAGGTTGGACTTGATTCGAGTGCAAACGATCACAAAAACCAAATTAAACTTTTAGACAGCTTCGAGTGATGCTCTAGATCCAAAAGCCCCTTCTCAATTTCAGTTTAATTTGACGAATCAGCGATGTTCAATTGGACAGCAGGTCGCGACTTCGGAATGAATCCAATGAGAGATTTTTGTGTGTTACATATGCAATTGAAAGTTGTATTCGATAATGGTAACCAGATGATTGTTTATGTTAGTTTAATTGGATTATAATGAGGATTAAATGCTCAAACGGATTTATGGTTAAAGATGAACTTCGGTTTCGTGATTGAATGCTCATAATGACCCTTAAAATCGAATTAAAGTGTAGTAACAGGTTCGATTCTTGTTCCTCAAGCGGTTGGAAACAATTGGGGTTCACGATTCGAAGGGTCTTAGAGGTTTAAACTTCCCCGGACTTCGGCCGGAGTCCACCAGGTTTAAAGTGGGCGGAGGTTGGGTTTGAAACTTAAAATTTACACTTTGGCCTCTTGAGATTGGATTTGTTATTATTTTATGTAAAAATTTTCTTTTAAAGTTTATAAAATGGCAAAAACAAACCCCTAACTTAAATAATTTTTAAACACTTTTAAGTTAATTTTTTTATAAATTATTATATTTACTAGTATTATTATTATATACTTACTATCTTTTCTTACTAATATTATTATTATTAATATTAATATTATTAATTATTATTGTTCAATTTAATATTTTGATTATTAACTTTTATACATTAAAATTTAATAACTAAGATATAAGCATAAATCACACATAAGTTTCAAGATTGACACAATTACCCTTATAAGGATAAACGAAATTAACTTTTAGTTAAAAAATACGAGATGTTACATATTGAAGTTTAGCAAAATTTACAGTTTAGTCCTCCAAGTTTCCATAATTTACAATTTCTATCACAAAGTTTGATTTCTAACATTTAATTCCTTTTATGGCCAATAATTAGGTTCTTGAAGTTGAGTAGCTTATTTAAGTAAGTTTACCCTAAGTTTTCAGATTTTAGGTCCGGGTTTTATATTTTTATGTCTTAAAGTTATGATAAAACCGAAGGTTTTTAACGGTTAAGTGTTGATTTCCCTATTTTTAGTCTTAGATCCATTAAATATAATCGTAAGGACTTTATTTAAGTTTTTAGTCTGTTAAAAATGTATTTCAAGCTCCTTTTCGTTGAAAGACTTGATTTTAATTTTAACCCGTTAAAACACGTTTTTACCCGTAATTAACCGTTTAAAAGCTTGTTTGACCAATTTTTCAAAATATTTGAATCTTATAGCACTTAACTTACTGAAATAACATGGATCCCATGGATTTTGGTTTTATACCATTATTTCTAGGATTTTCCTCAAAACGTCACCTGGTTAATACCCGTTTTTAGTTAAAAATACCTTTTATTCATCGTTTGACCACTTAATCAACAAATCTAGTCCACAAAAATTTGTTAACCCTTTTTGAGCCTGGAATACTTTTTAATATGGTTTAAGTCCATGTTTTCTTATTTTAAAGTCATTTTACCACATTTTAGGTCCCCGAATATGACCAAATTGCTTACAAGTCTAAGACTTTATTATTTTCAGCCATTAACATCTAATCATACACACAATATCATCTAAAACCTACTGCAATAACATGCTTAACTCACAGGTTCAACTTGCAATTCAATAACAATATGGAAACTTAAAAATTACACCATTTTCATCCATTACACATGCGTAAAATGTTTAACTTGTGATTATACATTACCCAAACCTTTTGTAACTTTAAAAGCAGTATATTAGAAGGCAAGATGACGGATTTTGAGCAGGTTACATGTTTAGCTTCAGAAATTTACAAGTTGTGCAAGATGGATGGTGTAATAACACCTAAAAAGAGGGTTTTCTAGGTGTATATCAAGTTACACCAATAGAATGACTTATGTAACAAGTGAGATACCTTCAAGCATGTTAAAAGCTCCTCATGAACAAGGTGATAGTAGTAGACTTATGTTATAAAAAGGAAAGTAAGGTTTTTGGTGGATAAAAGAAGAATAACACATAACATAGCTTGTTACGGGTAAGATGAAGCTTACTCTTGGTGTAGGGATGAGCATTTGGTGCCCAGTACTCGTATCGGTACCATATGGTACCGGTACCGGTACCCAGCTGGTACCAAAAATATGTATAAGGTACCGGTACCGGTACTTGATTTTCTTATATTTCGGGATCGGTACTCGCCGGTACCGGTACCGGTACTTTACCCAAAAGTCCCGTATGGTACCTGATAGTACCTAAATACGAATAGTCTATTTTGAAAAATAGGAACAACATAGTGATCAAATGGAAGATTATCTTTCTTTGGTATTTTAAAACATTTGGTATTGGTATTGATTGTATTGGTGTTTATTATTTTTGGGTAAAAATCATCACTATGAAGCAAAAATAATTTACTATTTTTGTCAATGTTGTTTCACAATATATAAGTAGTAAGCATGTGTGGAATTTTTTATATTTAGAATACATGATCAAATCTATGTACTATTTTTATTGGACATGTGAATCATTTTTTGATATTTTATTTTTGTTTAGTTATTATAAACTTTTAGAGGTATTGGGTATCAAACATGTACTGGGTAATGAGCACAAAAACAGGTACTAGGTACCGTAACTAAATATGATTCATTCAACAAGCCTAAAAAATAATATTGTGGATGTAACGAGTACCAAAGAGGTATTGGGTACCGAAATATCGGTACCGTACCTGTACCTATATACCAAAATCTGTACCGGTACCGGTACTCGTTTTTTATAAAATTTGGGATCGGGTACTTTTGGTACCGGTACCGGTTCGATACAGGTACGATACCGAGCTCATCCCTATCTTGGTGTAGTTCATGGTTTGTAGAGTGTGAAGGAACAAAAACGATCTAGAAAGCTTCGAACAAAGCTGGAGAATCTCGAACAAGGCTAGAGTATCTCGAGCTTCTATGAACCATGCACCAAGAGCTCTCAAGATGGCACTTCTCGGTTGCTTGGACTCGACCGATGGTGGATTGTGGTTTATTTTTGAATGTGAGGATGAAATGGAGAGGGTTGTGGTGTGTTTTCTGCTAGAATAAACCGAGAGAAGAGAGAAGAGAGTGAGAGGAAAGATTGAAAAGAGTTGCATGAAATGAGAGTGGATGAGAGGGTGGTGTGTTTGAATTGATCAAGTGGAGTAGGGGGAATGGAATTGGTGGCCAAGGTGGGCGGCCGATTCTTGGCTTTTAGTGGGTGTAATTTTGTTTTGAACTTTAAATGGTTGATATTATTTTGTAGTATTCTGTAGAATATTGGGTGGTATAATTTCGTCGGTTGTTAATTATTATGTATGAACATGCATGCACTAACTGAAAATTAAGTGTGTATGCACACATTTTAATTGTGTCAACTATGATTAAATTTTTGCAAGGGTGACTAATTGACTTTCCCGGAACACTAAGTTTCCTTTATGGTAAAGCTTGAACTAGCTAAAACATTCACAAATGTGCACATGAAATAATAAAAATGACTATAATAGCCATAATAATAATAATGCTAATAATAAAAATGATAATGATATTAACATTAATATCAATTGAATGGGTAAAGATGCGGGTTGATAATGTTAGAATTATGACCTTGAGGTCGGTTGTCACAAATGATCATGTAGGAAATTTTGATTCAAAATCTGATGATGGATTTTTTCTTGGATATTCATCCGCTTCTAAACCTATAGAGTTTATAACTCTAAGATGAATGTTATCATTGAAACGTTCTATGTTAATTTTCTTGAAAATTCTTTTCCATCATTTGCAAATGGTCTAACATGGTTATTTAATTTTGACTCAATGAAAAACTCATTCAATTTTAATCTATTTGAATCTTCTTGTGTCAACATGAAACAAGTAAGAGATCTTGGATCCTTTAGTGACGATTCAGAATCTGATGATATGGATGATTCAAGCCCGGAGTATCCGTTTTCCCATTTATGAGAGATCCTTTATTCAATTCAAAGTACCATGATGAACAAATTCCTAAGCAACAACAAGTTCCTGGAAATTTTGATGTTTCTAAACCATTTCCTAATGATGGACGAAAAATTCACTTCATCTGTATCTAGAGATAGAGATGTCAATGACAAGCTTAAATATTTTATCAACTTATCAACTCGAATTCCGAATTTCTCTCCACATTCTTCAAATCTTTTTGCATCAGCTTTCTGACTTGAACCAAACCAATCATGATGTGAATGTTCAAAATGATGAGATTCCAACATCACAAATGTAAATCTTAGAATTATGACCTAGAGGTCGGTTTCTCCACACTAAGTTTCCCTATGGTAAAGCTTGAACTAGTAAAACATTCACAAATGCGCACATGAAATAATAAAAATGACAATAATAGCCATCATAATAATAATGATAATGATATTAACATTAATATTAATTGAATGGGTAATGATGCGGGTTGATAAGGTTAAAATTATGACCTAGAGGTCGGTTGTCGTATTCTCCCACCATTTAGGAAATTTCATCCAGGAATTTTAGCTTCGATCAGATTTGGAACGGGTGGGTTTGAAGAGGTGCAGATAACTCTTTTTCATTTAATTATCTTCTTCCAAGGTGAATTCTTGTCCTCGCCTAGAATCTCATCTTACCAAGACCTTGGGTACGCGACTTCATCTAAGTTTCATGACCAACCGGTTAGTGATCTCTATGGGCTCTTCCACAAAGTTCAACTTGTTAGTTATCCTAGCTTCCTTCAATGATATTTCCAAGGTCTTGTGTACCAGGCACTTTTTTAGGTTTGACACATGGAAGGTGTCGTGTATGTAACTTAACTCTTGAGGTAGCTTTAGTTTATATGCGATGAGACCAACTCTTGCTAGTATCTTAAATGGTCTAATGTATCTCAGGCTTAGCTTTCCTCTCTTTCCAAACTTCACGGTTGTTGGACCCTAAAAGGATTATGCATGCCAATCTAATGGGTGATTTGATGGTTGCTTTGCTGGATTCCCACAAGTCGAAAAAGAAATCCGGATGAAGATCCAGCACAGAAGAAAAACCAAGTATAGTCTCCTGCATTTGTCAATGTGGAAGACATAAAACAAATACGGACAAGTATTTGTTCTTTCGCGTTAACACATGCGGAAGACAAAACAGTAATGCGGACAAGACTTTGTTCATCCGCATTTGCCAATGCGGAAGACGAGACAAATGCGCAGAAGTATTTGTTCATCTGCATTAACCAATGCGGATGATCAAGTAAAGAAATGTTGATCAAGTCAACTCATTGCGGATGAACAAGCAAAGATGCGGATAAAGACTTAGACTAGTTCTGATGTAATAGGTCAGGGGTAGTTTAGTCATTTTGTAAAAGGCATCTTGTCTACTTATAAATAGAATAGAAAACCTCGTACATGAGGTGACGGCTGATAGACATAGAGAATATCTGCTGTCTTTTATTCTCTGTAATCAATCAACTTCATTATTATATACAAAAGCATTTATGAGTATTTTCTTGCATTAACTGTTTATTGATTGCTTGTTTCTACCATTCAATCATTAACTCAATCACTATATTCGATCCTTAGTGAGAATCTCACTCTCACTTACCTAGTCAATTGGTATCAGAGCTTTGGCTCTCGGTTCTCTTTCAGATATGTCCAAGATCTGAATAGAACTTGATTGATCTGGTGATTGAGTTGCTAGTAGAGTATACCATCATCTCTACTTAGTAAACAACATAAAATACTCTTCAAAAAAGAATTTCTGTCAATTTGTTCTCACCTTCAAGAACCATAGTCAAAATCTTCAGCTTCGTATTAAGAACAGAAACTGCAACAAAACCAAAAACAATTAAAAGATCTCATTTACTAAGCAGTTGTTAAAAGATTTGGACTATTCAGACTAATTAATCTTAAAACTTACCTAATCTATATTTATACAAGCTAAACACCTTGTTATAATGGATTCACACAGTTTTTCAAAACTTGGTCATTCTCCAAAACCACCAATGCTTAAACATAAATCTGAATTTAAACAATGGAAAATCAGATTCATGAACTATATTACAGGTGTAGATCCAGATTATTGGATTTCAATCTGCAAGGGACCACACATTCTAGTCACTCTGTCTGGAGATCAAGCTGCTATATACAAGAGAGCAAGAATTCCCATTAAAGAACTAACTCTTGATGAAGAAGATTACAAGAAAATCAAGATTGACCTGAAAGTTTATTCCATCCTAACTAAAGCACTCAAAATGGATGTGCTTAAAAGGTTAGAGAAATATGGAACTGCCAAAACAGTATGGGATGCACTGCTGATCATATGTGAAGGAAGCAGTAAAGTTGCTGAAATTAACAAGAATAAACTTGTTAATCAATATGAAACTTTTCATCACTCCAAAAGGGAGTCCATATCTAAACAACTTCACAGATTTGTACAGCTTGTGAATGACTTAGAGATAATGGGAGTCACCTACAAGGTGAAGGAGTTGCACAAGAAAATGTTGCACAACCTTCTTGAAAGTTGGAAACAAAATGTTACAATGCTGAAAAATTCTCTTGATCTTGGGAGTACTACTTTGGATATCATGATAGCCAAAATAGAAGCATTAGAGCTTGGTAAAAGAAGCAAAAATCTAGGAGGACCAAGAGTGATTGAAGCATTCAAATTTCCATCTAACTCTCATACTATGGAAAATGCCTTCATCACTAAAGAAGATGATTTTATGTCCTCAAGGGATCAAGCCAAGACAACTGGATTCACTGATGCTCCATCTATCAACATTCAACATCATCCCAATCAGTAGGATTCTCAGCAACGCTTCCAAACACCCATAATGATACTAAATCAGAAGAACAAAATGTTACTTACAATGCCTTTGTTGCATGTTTTGAAGCTTAACTGGGAGGAAGACTCACATATTGAGGAAATGGATCCAGATGATGTGGGAGAAATGGATTTACAATGGCAAATGGCCATGATTGCTATGAGAGGAAAGAAATTTTTCAAAATAGGCAGAAGACTCGGCCTTAATGAAAATACAAAGCTTGGATATGATAAATACAAGGTAAAATGCTTCAACTGTGGAATGGCTGGTAAAATACAAAGCTTGGATATGATAAAATGCCTCAATTTCAAAATCATGCACTTATGGCTCACATCAATGATGGCCCTTCTCCAAAGCCTACTGAGGTATCTAACCTTTGTAGTGAAAAATGTATTACTGAATTGCAAGGTTATAGAGAGCATAACCATAAACTGGCAGATAAAATAAAAGAAGAAAAAGTAAAGTCAGAGATGATGAAAAGAGAGATAAATGGATTTGAAATTAAAATGAAATCTCTCATCTCTAACATTGAAAAACTACTTGGTGAAAAGTACACTCTTGCAGCTGAGGATAAGCTACTCAGTGAAAAGTTAGCTCAATCTAAGGCTAAACATACTCTTACTGAAGTGAAACTCAAAAAGTTTCAATTATCTTCAGTCAAGCTGCAAGAGATGCTAGATTCTCAAAAGGATCCAAATGACATGTTGAGGATTGGGTATAATTCATGTCCTCCACCATACAATGACAACTACACTGTCATGCCTGAATCTGTCACACTCAATGAAGAAATTGAAACTAAAACTATGGAACCAAAATCTATAGTAAAACAAGTAACCAATCCACAAAATAAACCTGGGTTAGGATCGTATATTGAACGAAACACTAACTGATAAACGTGTATACCGAATCAAATAGTGTGGAATCCTATATTATTGGCGACCCAATCAGTGAGAACACACGTAGAAACAATTATAGATTGAATCTAAACGATATGAACGATTTGGAATTGATAAGGTGTGATCTATGAAATTGGAACAGGATCTTAGAGGTCTCTGGATGGCTAGGGTACGTCTGAATTCGAAGTGTTATGAATGCTTACGTTTTTCCACGAATTAAGTGGTATTTATAGGTTAGGGTTTCTTATTCGGGCAACTGAATATTAGCATGGTTCATTCGTACGATTGAGCCATGCGGTTGATCCATTCGCACGACTGAGTGTTCAGTCGTGCGACTACGTCAATCTCATGTTACACTCGTGCGACTGATCTAGTCTCCTGGTTCAATCGTGCGACTGAGTCATTCCCATGAAATTGTTCATGCGTATGGTCCATTAGCATGGGCCATTCGTATGAGAACTTCATATTACTAAATTTGAATATATTTATTAATCATTACATTATTAAGATTCATTCAAACAACCACAAACCTACATAGCCAGTTTAATAAGTGTTAAACCACTAATCAATGAAATAATAAACATTATAAGCACAACCAAACATTGTATTTCATTAGGTACCCAATCTATTACATATGTGTAAGAAAATAAAGACATATTACATTAAGCTTAGAACTAGGTGCACATGTATCAACAAACTCCCCCTTGGACATAGATTCATCTATTGTCTTACGTTCTTCATAAGCTCCCCATATTTATTGTACCTCTCCTCTCTTGTGACTCGTGCATGTATTTCAAATGCAAAGCAGAGTCTGATCACGTTTTAGAATTGGAGGGCTTGTACAATATCCTGCGCGTCATAGAATAGTGGCCACTTGTATAAGGTATAAACATCATCAATAGTCAAGTTAGTGAGCCATGGTGTCAAATACCCTTATAGTTTCCATATTTCCATTTCTGTTAATTACTATGACCGTCTCACCTGTTCTCCAATCGTAGTACCACCACTTGAAGTGTGGAGTAAAGTCCTGTGGCATTTCCCGTAGAGGGGTTCTAGACATCGTGCGCGGAGGACTCCACTTCAGTACTACTTTTGGTTTCCAATAATGGTATCAACTTCAGATCTTCTAATATACCTCGTTGGTTGTTGAGGTTTGAAGTTGACCCACCTGGTGTGGTACTCTCTCTTTAAAGCAGCTTCAAACCAGCCTAAGATCTTACGAGGGTCAGCGTAAGAAATTTCAACTTT
>BJCM01096999.1:0-18854 GCA_018326385.1 Flaveria bidentis
CAGCTACATTCGAAGGTATTTCATAGTCGTTTTTCAGCAGCTTGAAAGGTAGTTTCCTTGTTCTATTTTGGTTGTTATATCTTGTTGATAGCTTGTTCAAACACATATGATTGATCCTTTGCTCTTGGGTTTGTTATTACAAAGAAAAGAACCTTAATTTTTCAGATTATGAATCATATTATTAGGGCTTTTATCCGCTGCGTTTTCATGTTTAAAATGGTAAAACAACTTTGATTTTGGTCCATCAAACCCATCAGAAAGTTGTAAGGATTAAATGTAAAGGCTGATGCAACACAAACACCCAAAGTCTCTCCTGCATGCATGCACAAGTGTATTGGATTACAATGCTTCAGAAGGAGCATTAGAAATATTCTAAGAGTGAAATCTTCCGAAGCCAAGACCAATATATTCCGAAGCCAAAGATGAAGTCTTCCGAAGCTTCAAAGACAAAGTCTTCCGAAGCCAACACTTGCAGACAGATTTCTTCCGAAGAATTTTGAACACATGCTTTATCTGATGTACTTTTCATAAAGCTGGACCCCTTTCCGCTGCAACTCTGTAAATTTACCAATTTTCATAAGTTGGTGAAAAGGTCCATGCTTTTGGTAACTATACATTAAGGTCTTGAATTTTTAACTTTCTACTTTATGTACTATATCCTTTTTGTAATATATTAGGATGTGAGCTATGGCATGTCATATTTACTAGTCAAAAGGTAATCTGCCTTTTGACTCTACATTTGATTTTGTTTGTTGTCTAGTCACATCTATCCAGCTGACCTTCAAAGTATGGTCGGCTGTAGGATGTAGTATATGTATCTCAAGTACTTGTAACTTTCTAGTATGCTTTGTAACATTTGTAATAAAACTAGAGAAAGCAATATACTTCAATCTTGAAAACCAACTCCTTGTATGTTTTGCTATCTTGTTCTGTCTCATATTTACTTGTGTTCTTAATATCATCACAAAGGTTACTATTTGATCTTTTAAGTATTCTTAGCAACTCTCCTCATGTGTTGTTGTGTTGTAATTGCATATCTTTCACCGGTCCTACAAAAGTATAGAATGGTTTTGAAAGAAAGTAAAGTATATTTTATTTTAAACTTAGAACTCACTCAGCAACACTAACTTTTATGTGTTTCTAGTTGGTGGGTAGTGGTTGCTGAGGATTGTAGAGGGTGACTACTTGGCTCATTTTGGATGACATCCATTTTATATAATGTTTGTGTGATGTAATGCAACAAGTTATTTTGTAATCAGTCAACGATGTATTATTTTGCAAAAGTAATTATAATGAAATGAAAGGATTGTTTAAATGTTTTCACTGCAATGTTTTATTAAACTTAATGTAAATATATGTTTATGTGTGAGGATTGACCATTTGTGTCCGTCCCTTGAACGGTGCCTTACAAGTTGGTTCCTTAAGAACTCGAGACCCCTCATTCGGATGGTGGTGATGAGAGTGCTAACTTGAGAGCCTCAGTGAAGGAGGCAGTTGTAGAGGAGGTTCATCGGGTCATGCAGACGATACTACCCTCTATGGTGACCGAAGTGATAAAGGCAGTACGAGAAGGAGAAAGGAAGGAAAGGAATAGGCATACGGGTGAAAGAGGACTGCCCGAGACTAAGATGGTTGTCTCTAATGATGAAAAGGAAAATGAAGAGGCTGTGCCTAAGGCAACACAAGGCTATAACTATGGGGAATTTCAAAGATGCAAGCCCCCTACCTTTTATGGTAATGGCATTGCTGTTGCTGCTCACCGGTGGGTGAGAGAGATGGAAGTTGTTCTTGCCATCAGTGAGTGCTGGGAAGATCAAAAAGTGAAGTTTGTTGCCCATTCTTTTATGGACTCGACATTGTGTTGGTGGGACAGTATTGTCCAAGCCGAGGGTAGTTGGGCAATTGGAAGAATAAGGTGGCCAGAGTTAAAGATAGTGATTGAGTAGTTTTGTCCTCACCAAGAGATGTACAAGGTTGAAAGGGAGTTCCTGCAGTTGGAGGCGGGAACAATAACCCATCAGCAATACACCACCAAGTTTAATGAGATGGCACGACTAGTTCCGGATCAGGTGAAACCTCTATCATGAAAGATCAAGAGGTATATTCAAGGCTTACCGGTTGACATTCACAGGCACCTGATCGCCGCCCGGCCGAGTACCTTTAGGTCGGCAGTTGATTTGGCGGGAAGGTTGTATGATGAGCGTGAGGTGGTGGTGGCTGAGGTGAGCAAGAAAGGTGCTGCTGACCGGAATTGGAACGGGAAGCGGTTTGGACGTGGCGGGCTGCTCCAAAAAACAAAGGTACACGGGTGGATGACTGACGTGTGTTCACATCCGGTGCAGGGTCGAGGAGGTGCGTTAAGTCTGGACGAGAGCATGCTGGGGAATGTAGAGTGGGATCCAATGTCTATTTCAGGTGTGGGAGGACCGGACATGTGGCGAAGAACTACGGGGTAAAGAGGTGCTATACTTGTGGTGAGGAGGGCCACCTGAGTCGAGAATGCAAGAAGCCGAGGGCAGAATGTTCCAGCACAGGGAAGAAGACGACCACAACGGAGGGGCAGAAGGCGAGCGCCAGAGCATTCACAATGACGCATGAGGAGGTTAGCCAGGACCCCGATATTGTGTCAGGTAGGTTTCTTGTCACAACCTAACCTTGACGGCTGAATCGTCGAGATGTGAGGGTTAAGATTGTTCACAGCCATATAATGCTATCTTTAAATGAAAATATTATTATCATAACTTTCAAAAGAAAATACAACCATAAGTCTTAACAAGAAACAAGTCAAAACGTAATAAAATAGTCCAAGCTTTTTATTCTTTAATCTAGGTCCAATTCCTAGTTTTATGTAAACTTCAAATGATGTCCTCAAACTTGGGCATTTCCTGAAACATGTTATAAATAAAAGGTCAACTATGAAGTTGGTGAGTTTCTAAGGGTTTAATATACATAATAAATCAATCAATTACAAGTAGCAATTCATGGTCAAAGGTTATGAGTTATGCAAGATTATAGAACACATATAGCTACAATCAAACCTCGACTGATTACAAGTTTACAAGTTTATACGATTGGCTAAGTGTACTTGGTTCCCATGATGAACAAGTCATACGTCATCAAGAGTCGGCAATACATCGGCTTTAGCACCAAATAGGCTTGTCAGGCCCATAGATCTATGACGTCGTCAGACTAGCAATAGTTAATGATTGTTAACATATAATGTGTCTCATATAAAGCTCATAATAACACAAATAATCATGACAAAAGGGTAAAAATGAATTGCATGTGCGTTACAAGTATAAAACGTTTACAAGTGTAAGTTGATAAGTTTAACATGTTTCACCTCAAAATGTTGTGAAATAATATAAAAAGGGGTAAGAAAACTCACATGACAAATAAGTATAAAGTGACGATTAATAAGAATAATAAGAAACGTTCCAACGTAAACCTTCACGAGATACCTAAGAATATATATATTTACAAGATTTAAGTTTAATTATAATAAGTTTAACGTTTTAATGAGAACTAGGGTTTTAGGTGGAATTTGAGGATTTTTGTAAGTACGTTAAATATTTTAATAAAGAAATTTACCACTTATGTATTTTAATAGAGAAAATGAAATTAAGTCATTTGTAACAACTAATAAGGTTTAAATATAAAATTTAAATAAACATTTTAAGATAATCATGATTTTAAAAGGTAACGTTTGGACCAATACTAATTTATTATTTATTATTTGAAATCCGTTTTAATAGAATTAAACCAAGAATAACCTTTGTTAAAAGGTTTTAAAAATTATTTAATTATTTAAATTTAATAAAAATTCAGAAAATTATTTGGTGTCTATAAAAATATTTAAAGTTTACAAAAACTATTTTTATATTTATTAAAAAATTCCTATAATTAATTTGAGGGCCAAAAAGCCTTAAAAATACATAAGGGTGCTCGGGTTCGAACGCGGGACCTCATGGTGGAAGGGGCAAAGTCTTAACCAGTGAACAACGGCAACAACCTTGGTTTACTTTGGTTCCAAATTCTTTTAAGCCCCAAATTAAGAAGTTTCCCCCAATCCGTATGAACCCTAATTCAAACCCAACTAAATTGATCATCAATTCACTACTGGTAATGAAATCAACATTGAGGCTTTTGATCCCTATGTGATTTTGAGCCTATGGACTCAACTAATTACCCGAAATGATGCTTAAATCGATGGGAACAGATGCAAGTGAGACGTGACCGAAGCTTGATCTTGTTTGATGTGAAATTGTTGTTTTTAACCAAATTAACTTTAGGTGAAGCTTTGGGTGAAGTTCTTGGTTCTAAGCCCTCTACTAGTTGAAGTGTAAAATGTTCGGATGGTGATGAACACTCAGTTGTAGATCACGATAGAAGTGCGGATCGATTTTGATGTTTGTGTACTTTTCAGGAGAAATTGGAGTTGAGGATAGTTTAAGGGTAGTAAGATGATTGCTCAATCAACACCTTTAACTTGAATTAAGGCTCATCAAGTGTTCGAATCAGTTTCAGGGAGTGATTAGAATCGATTAGGCATGAAATTTGAGGGTTATAGGTTGGTTTGGGGGGTCGCCGGACTTGGCTGGAGGTGTTGCCGGCAGTTTGCCGGAAATGTGGGAATGGAGGGGGATTTGGCTTTTTTTATTAATTTTTAAAATGTATACAATTAGCCCCTCAACTTTTGAAAGCTTATTATTTTATGTTTTAAACTTTTTTTAAAGTTTCCAAAATGACTAAAACACCCCCTTAACTTAACTTTAAGTTCGAGATCTTTTTAAGATTAGTAACTTTAAATAATTTTTATTATCATCATCATTATTATTATTATTATTATTATCATTATTATTTTTATTGTTATTACTACTATTATTGTTATTATAATTATTAATTTTGTTATTATTATTATACTTATTATTATTATTCAATTTAATACTATCAAATAAGCATGAGCAATCCGACAAGTTCATAAAAGGCATAAATAGACCTTACATGAACTTAACAATGTTAACTTTTAATTAACAAAAAATATGAGATGTTACATTTATAGTAAACCAAACTCTAGCTTCTGTATTATTTGATTCTAGTGCTAGTAAAAGTTTTATTTTTGCTGCTTTCTATGCTAAATTGCCTGTTAGTAGTAGGAGTATAGATAAGCCCTTCGATGTAGAAATTGCCATAGGTAAGTGTACCAAGATTTCTAAGATGATAGAAGGTTGTTACATAGAATTAGAAGGTCACAAGTTTCCTGTTAGACCATTCATGATGACCTTAGGCGGGTTCGATGTAGTCCTAGGAATAGATTGGTTGGCGAACTACGAGGCTAATATTGTGTTTCGCAAGAAGATGATTCAGTTGACAGAGCCTGACGGGAGTTCAGTGACGGTTTATGGTGATCAAGTCACGATGATTCCGAAGGTGATTTCGATGGCGGTGGCGGGAAAGTGGATGAGGCGTGGATGTAGTGCCTACTTGGCCTACGTGAAGGATGTGGATACGCCAACACCATAACTGTCTGATGTACCGGTTGTGTGTGACTTTCCAGACATGTTCCCAGAAGACTTACCAAGTGTGCCACCGGATCGCGAGATTGAGTTCTAGAGTGACTTGATACCAAGTGCCTAACAAGTTGCTAAGGCGTCGTATCGGTTGGCTCCGACTGAGATGAAGGATTTGATGGAGCAATTGCAAGAGCAGCTTGATAAGGGGTTCATTAGACCGAGTATCTCTCCTTGGGGTGCTCCGGTCTTATTTGTTAAGAAGAAAGACGATAGCATGAGGATGTGTATAGAGTACCGTGAGTTGAATAAGCTGACACTGAAGAATCGGTACCCCTTACCGAGAATTGATGATTTGTTTGATCAGCCCCAAGGTCCCAGTTGGTTCTCGAGGATAGACCTTCGATCTGGTTACCATCAGTTAAAGGTGAAAGAGCAAGATATTCCTAAAATAGCTTTTCGCACGCGTTATGGACACCACGAGTTCCTCATTATGTCTTTTGGGTTAACCAACGCACTAGCTACTTTTATGGACTTAATGAATCTAGTGTGTCGGCTGATGTTGGATAAATCAATGATTGTGTTTATTGATTATATCCTAATTTATTCGAAGAGCGAGGAGGAGCATGCCGATCACATTCGGGAAGTGTTGGAGACATTAAGAAAGGAGAAGTTGTATGCTAAGTTCTCCAAGTGTGCTTTCTAGTTGCGCGAAGTTTAGATTTTGGGTTATGTAGTGAATCCCGAGGGAATTATGGTGGACCAGGCAAAGGTGGAGGCGGTGATGCAATTGAAGTCTCCAAAGACGCCATCCGAGATTCGTAGTTTCTTAGGTTTGGCGGGCTATTATAGAAGATCCATCCAAGACTTTTCCAAGATAGCTTCTCCGTTGACTAAATTGACCCATAAAGATGTGAAGTTAGTATGGGGTCAAGATCAAGAGAAGGTTTTTAAGGAGTTAAAGGAGAGGTTAACTCGAGCTCCTATCTAGTCATTACCCGAAGGAAGCAAGGATTCAGTGGTTTATTCATATGCTTCCTACTCGAGGTTGGGATGTGTGTTGATGCAAAGAGGAAAGGTTATAGCCTATGCATCCCGATAGCTGAAGGTTCATGAGGTCAATTACCCTACTCATGACTTGGAGCTAGCGGTTGTGGTCTTTGCGCTGAAGATGTGGAGGCCCTACCTATACGGGACGAAGTGGACCATATTCACCGACGACAAGAGCTTGAACTACTTCTTAGAGCAAAAAGATTATGATTGCGAGATCCATTACCATCCGGGCAAAGCCAACATGGTGGGGGATGCCCTTAGCCGAAAGGAGAGACCCGAGCCGATTCAGGTGAAGGCTTATCAGTTGGTCATGACCTTTGATGTGATGAAACAGGTCAAGGAGTTTCTAGATGAGGCCTTGTAAGAAGATCATCTTAACTCCGAGAGAATGAGAGGTCTAGTCATGGAGTTGGGTGAAAACACACTAAGTGTTAGAACCCGATTTAGATGGATGTGGATTCCTCTTTATGGGGATCTACATGTGAAGATCATGGATGAAGCTCATAAGACTTGATACTCTATTCATCCCGATGCCACGAAATTGTATCAAGATATGAAGAAAGATTATTGGTGGTCGGGTATGAAACACGATGTGGTGGAGTATGCGAGTAAGTGCCTTACTTGTTTACAAGTGAAATCCAAGCATCTGAAGCCGTATGGGAAGATCGAACCATTGGATATACCAGAGTGGAAGTGGGAGCATATCACCATGGACTTTAATACAAAGCTATCACGTACCGCGTGAGGGTATGATGCTATATGGGTGATAGTTGATCGTCTAACGAAGAGTGCTCACTTCCTACCGATACGCTAGACATTCATCCGAGAGGTTGGCGGATGTTTTCATCAAGGAGATTGTAACTCGTCATGGTGTGTTGGTGTCTATTGTGTCTGATCGTGACACCCGGTTTACATCTAAATTTTGGAAGAAATTCCATGATACGTTGGGGACGAGGTTACATATTAGCACGACTTATCATTCTCAAATAGATGGTCAGTCGGAGAGATGATTCAGATGCTAGAAGATATGCTTCGGGCATGCTTCATTGACTTTGGAGGAAGTTGGGATGACCACTTACCGTTACTTGAGTACTCAAATAACAACAATTATCATGCTAGTATCAGTATGCCCCCTTATGAGATTTTGTACAGTAGGAGATATAGAACACTTGTCTTTTGGGGTGATATTGGTAAGAAAGAGTTGGGGAGTATTGAGGTAATCGAGGCTATGACTAAGAAACTTGAAAAGATCAAAGCTTATATAAAGGCAGCCAAGGATAGGCAGAAGTCATATGTCGATAAGAGGCGAAGACCGATTGAGTTCCAGGTGGGTGATAAAGTTATGTTGAAAGTCTTAGATTGGAAAGCTATCATTCGATTCAGAAAACGAGGAAAGTTGAGCCCAAGGTAGATAGGGCCTTTCCGAATCATGGCTCGAGAAGGAGAGGTGGCCTATAGATTGGAGTTACCAGATGAGTTAAGTGAAATCCACCCGACATTCCATGTATCTAATTGAGAAAGTGTTTAGTTGACGAAGGTATGGTTGTACCACTGGAAGATATCGAGGTAGATGAACGGCTCAATTACATGGAGCAACTAGTGGCGATCATTAACCGTAAGGAGAAACGGTTAAGGAATAAAGTGGTTCCTCTTATGCGTGTACAGTTGAAGCACAGGAAGGGATCTGAGTGTACGTGGGAAACTGAAGAGGAGGTGAGACAACATTACCCATAATTTTTTGAGGAGTAATAGGTTTCGGGGACGGAACCTATATAAGGGGGGTGGACTTGTAACACCCGGTTATTTTTAAAAGTAATGAAAGGAAGAATAAAAGGGAAGGAAAAGAAAGAAAAGCTATAAAACCCAAGTTAAGGGGTAAAAGGTGTCAAAAGAACAAAAACTTTTAAAAGTTGGTGTAAAAGTGGGCATGGCTGCCGATAGTGTACACACACACACACACACACTTTTCTTACGGTTTTAGAGAGAGAAAGTGAAGAAGAATTCGGGTTTTGAAGCTCAAGAAAAAGAAGATAGAATTCAAGGTACGAATTCATGGTTTTATGGTGTTCTTAACTAGTCTTTGCCTTGGTTGTATGCATATGTGTGTTGTGTGTTCGTTTGTTTGTGTTTTGGTGGGTTTAGGTGTTGAACTTGTAGCAAATGGGTTTTGAGGGAAGTCATACCCAGACGTCTAGAAAGCCCATGCGCGCAGTCACTCATGCGCCTACATAGTGCCCATGCGCCTAAAGTTGATGCCCAGACGCCTAAGTGTTGGCCATGCGCGTAAGACTTCGATTTATTTTCTGATTTTTAGGGAAAAAGTGAAATGTAGGCTTTGACTTGGGATGTTCCCGGGGGCGAAGTAAGTTTAGTTTTGATGATTAATGAGGTATGTTATGGCATGTATGATGACTGTTATATCATGTATGATGGTGCCCTGTATGGTGATGTTTTGTGTGTTCGTGTTTATGTTCCTGGTTATGTATGTTATTTTTTTATGGCTTTACGTTGAATGTTTATGAATGAATTGAGAAGTATTATGTAACGTAAAGTGGAAGATAATGAAAAGAGGAACTTAATGAAAGAATGCATGCATTAATGAAAGTGAAAGTAAAAGAAGTCTTTTAAGCAAATGTACATAGGTGCACAACTCTAAAATGTCGTTAGCTCAACTATGTGTGGTTTAGCTAACCCATAAGGATTCACACAAGGGTCTAGTCTTTGTGACTGGCTGGTTGTACAGTACATGGATGATAGTGGATACTCACCCTAGTGCTGGTTCCAGGCTATGTGAGTTATGGAAGTCATTTCTGATCTTCGGCCCAGTACCCGCTTTGTGCATGTGTTTGGGGTATAGCTAATGACACTGATCTGGAAAGAAGTAAATAATCAAAGTTAATGAACAATAAAGGAAGATAATAATCATATTATCTATGTGTACATATGATGTGTGATCATGTACAAAAGTAAAGAATGGTTCTGAAAGAATTTTATTTTAAAACTAGAACTCACTAAGCAATGCTGACTTTTATGTGTTTCTAGTTGGATAGTGGTTGCTGAGGATGGCACGGGGCAGTTACTTGGCTCATTTTGGATAACATCCATTTGTACAATGTTTTTGTGATCTAATACAACAAGTTATTTTGTAATCAGTCAACGGTGTATTATTTTGCCAAAGCAATTATAATGAAATGGAATGGTTGTTTAAATGTTTCCGCTGTAATGTTTTATTAAAGTTAATGTAAATATATGTTTTATGTATGATGATTGACCAGTTATGAGCGTCCTGGGAACGGGGCCATACACTTTTGGTTCAATTATAACACGAAAGAATCTATTTCTATTGTTGTATAATCTTGAATCAAGATAAAGAACAGTAAATGATAAACATAACAATTTTTAATAAATATGTTTTGACAATATGGATGTATGAGTAATTTATTTTACTACGGATGATTTTATAGCGTAAAAAGAAATAATATAATCACTAGTAAAGTACTAGCACCCTATTACAAACACCTAGATATTTGTATACATAATCATGTGAAAACATCATTGTGACTCGATAGTGAGATAGATATTCTCACTAGGATCAAATATGATGATTGAGTTAATGATTGTTTGGCGGAATCAAACAATCAAGAAACATTGAATGCAAGAAATACTCATATATGAACTTTGTATTAATGAAGGTGATTGATTACAATGATTGCTAGGGTTTGAGCATTAAACAGTAATAATACACCTTGAGAATGTAATACACAAAATATACTAATTGTCTATCAACAGTCAACTCACATATGAGATTTTCTATTCTATTTATAGGCTGACAAGATGCATTTTTACAAAATGACTAAAATACCCCTGACCTATATATCAAAACTAGTGTAAATCTTCATCAACATATCTTTTGTTCATCCGCATTGACAAATGCGGATGAGTTGATCTTGATCAACATTTCTTCTTTTGTCTTCAGCTTTAGTGTTTGGTCATCCGTATTGACTAATGCGGATGAACAAATACTTATGCTCATTTGTTGTTCGGGCATCCGCACTTGTTAATGTGGATGTACAAAATTTGTCTGCATCTCTTTTAGTCTATCCGCATTTGTTAATGTGGAAGAACAAACACTTGTTAGCATTTGTTCTATGTATTCCGCATATACAAATGCGGTAAGCAAATAATTATCTTTTATGCAGATTCTTCATTCGCATTAGTACTTGGACTTGTGGGATTACTAGCAGAACAACCATCAACTCACCAATTGAATTGGCATGTATGATCCTTTCAGATCTAACAATACTCCCCCTAAGGATTATATAGCCTATGTTCTTTAATGGTTTGGTGGTGGTTGAGGTTGCGAAGATTCTACAGGGTCTTGTTGAGGCCTTTGAGGTTCTGCTTAAGATGGATCCAAAATGGACTTTATCATGTTGACAAAGTCATTTGCATCTGACATCTTCTCTCTGTTCAGCACATGAATCTTCATCTGACTCGTACTGTAGATGGCTTCTAAGGGTAGTTTCTTGACAGACATTGATTGCCATATAGATACAGTAGACATCCCATCTCTATGTATAAGTAAATATCCATCCATATCAACCTCTAGCTTCACAATGTTCCATAATTGCAGAGGAGTCTTCTTCTTCTTCCTCTTTTCTCTTTTGGCAATGATTTGATCATATGCCATTTTTAGTGTTTTGATACACTTTAAGAAGAAGTACATGTCTTCTTCTCCCAACTTGTTTATTATTTCTCTAAAGTGTCTGGTTTAAATGTAGTGGATGTAGGATTCATCTAGTAGTCTCACCTCATATCCACTAAATGCTTTAATCTGTGCACCTTCCTTTCCTCCCCATCTTCTCTCAATTACCAACTCATATGTCTTTTCATTATAATAAACATTAGATATTGGTATGAAGGAATGAGTTCCTGACACCATCTTTCTCTTTAATGATTCAGTTGGTTTTACTTTTATCTCTAAAAACACAACTTCTTCTCCTTGTTTAGTTCTTCTCTTCTCAAGTGGGTTGATAAAGGATCTATCTTTCCTCATGTAGATAGCCTTAAGAGATTTGAAGTTGTCTATTCTTTTAAACATTCTTAGAATCTTTTCAAACTCATATCCCATGAAAATAGCCTTATGATTTATTAGCTCTAAATTTGCTTGTTCCTTCAAATCATGTATCTCCAGGGCAACATAAGAGCAGAGTACTCTATGAAGAATTGCACCAGCCCTAAAATCCTTTTCACCATAAACATGTTCTAGTCACTGTCATACTTCCAAGCAATAATCTTCTAATCAGTCTTGCCTTTAGGAGTAGACACACCTTTAATCATTTCTGCAGTGGTTAGTCCTTCTTGAAGTTTCAATTGTGAAGGCTCTTCAAACCACTTAGGATATTTGTGCAAAACAGGTTCCAAAGAGTCATGGTCTCTATGGGTGAGTTGCGTGTCTTGAGCTGATACTCTGGTCCTTGGCTTCTTACTGTGATCTCTTCTTCCAGTTTCTTTAACATTTCTTTCTTCTCATTATTGAACCTAAGGATGGCAGCCCTTATGGAATTAGTCTTCATATTTCCTATCTTTCTCTTTGTAAACCCTTGACCAGACAAATAATCCTTCATTTCCCTATCAAACATGTTGTAGTTATCAAGATATAATGAATGAGGAGTGGATGTCTTCATTTGCTTAGAGGATGATTTCGGCAAAGAAGCTTTAGGAGAAAGAGTCTTTTGATACTCAGTCTCATAAGTGGGGTCTAGTGGCTTATTTAGTTTTTCTTCTTCTGCCTTTATTCTCTCATAAGTCATCCTAAATACCTCATTTGGGTCATATCCATGATTGATTAAGAACATGGCTTTCACCATCAGATCATCAGTTTGGGCCTTTTCAACCATGTCTTGTACTGATTTCTCCTCCTTCATAGGGCTATCAACAGCCATTGGTTCATCAACCAAATAGCCACCCTCAATTTCTCCTTCTTCTAGGTCTACAAAGTCAGCCTTCTTTTTTATTTGAGCTTCAGCCTGTTCATGCTCTTCTAAAAATTCAGCAATGGCTGCAAAGCTTCTAAAATCATCTTTTTGACTTTTCTTACTTGGTTCTTCTTCTACCATTTGTCTTTTTCCCTTAGCCTTCTCTGATAGGTACTTCCTCCTCCTGGTATATGTTTGCATTGATGGACCCGAGGAGGTTTCAGGCTGTTCAGCTTCTTGAGGCACTTTTTCAGCCATTAATTGTTCTGTTTCATCAATGGCAGCAACTGATTCTTATTTCTCTTGTTGTTCTTCACATAGTCTTCTAATACGTTCTTTTTGTTCTTTAGTCAGTGTTATAGCAGGCACTAGTTGCATGCTCAATTCCTTCTCAAGAGGAATAGGAGATTGAGGAATCACAACAATAGGTTCAGCAACCATCCTCTGCTCAACTATGAAGTCGAACTCTTCATCCATGTAGCTATCAAGAGCTTTAATCATATCATTGAATTCTGCTTCTTCAGTTTGAATCTCAACTGTTTTCTCCGAATAAACCACCATTTCCAAGCTAGACTCATCATGCTTTGTTTCACTTGTTTCTTCTGCCTTCTCAGTCTCAGAGAAACTCATCCTTTTAGCAGGAGGAGAGTCATCACTACTCTCTCCTGATGAGATCTCAGTAGTAACTTCTTTATCACTATCATATTTTCTTTTCTCCTCCCTTGTCATAATCACATCATCTTTTCTCATTGTTGCTTCAGCTTCTCTTTTGATTTCAACAAGTAGTTCCAGCTCAGATACTCTCTTGTTTAGACTGTCTATCTGGTTCTGCAAGTCAATAATAATGTCAGCTTGTTCTTCAATCAATCCTTCTTGTTCTTCCATTGCAATGGTCCGAATAGCTAAAGTGTCAACATGACCACTTATTCATCTCTGGATTGTTGGAGAGCAGCCTTAAACTTTTCAATCTCCTTTTCCTTTTGTTTCTTTTCAGACTCATACTTCTCTTTAATCTCTTTCAACTCCTTTTCCTTCTCATCCAGTTCTACAAGTCCGTCTTGAATAATACTAGATATTCTATTAAGTAACCTTTCCATCTTGGCTATCTTTTGTAGTAGTTCTGAAATCAACTCATCCTTCTCACCAGGTTTGTTGACTCGTGATTCTGCATAACTTTCTGATGGAGTAGCCTTAGAAGTAACTTTCCTTACAGGCATCTGTCTTGGATGATCCTTCTCATCTAATGATGATTTTTATTTCTCTGAAGAGCTGGTAGAGTCACCAAACTCAATAGGCTCAGTAGTAGTAGGAGATGTTTGAGCAGGTGATATTGGTGATTGATGGCTTGGAGATATATGTGGAGAAATGATGCGTTGTTCTTGAGGTGATAGGATTGGTGATCTGTGATGTGTGGTAATGGTGTTCTTTGGGGACATGGTATTGGTATGGGTACAAATGGTGAGGCCAAATCAACACCATGAATAAAAGGTCCAGTGTGAAGATCACTCCCTACATCCACTTGGGGTGACACTGACCTTTGTCCTTCATCCCTTTTTGTAACTTGCTCATTAGCAGTTTGTTAATCATGAGCAGCTAGTTCTTCCTCTTGATTTGGCTCATCAGCAGGAGCCTCTTGTTCTTTAACATGTTCTTTAGGATTAATCTATTGAAGCATCCAGGGTAACAGAGGAGAATGGGATCCATTATAGAAGTTCCTGGGATCTCTCTTTTTGATGTACTTGTAAGAATTGGCATCAGAATGAGGGATATCCATAACAGGGCATTCAAGTATAAGGTCAGGAAATGTTTCATTAATGAGACATTGTAGGAACCTTGGATACATCAGGAACATGTGTCTTCGTCCTTCTTGAATGTTTGAGACTAGACCATTGAACACATAGGCAGACATGTTAAATGGCCTAAATGCATAAAGCACATATATCTGAACATGTGATTACAAGAATATTATTCCATCCTGTCTTCATCTTTAACAAACAATGTTGGTAGAGATGAATCCAAAACCTCCATTGTAAGTCAACTAGTCCTTTCACTATTTGCTTGCCTTCATATCCTCCTTCATAACCTATCTTGGCAAAGAAGGTAGTGATTTCATCATCTTCAAGCTCTAGAGGGGTGTTTGCATCATCACCAAATTGTAGACACTGTCTCACAGTTTGTTTAGTGATGGTTAGAGAATGGTCATCATTTATTCTTCCAGACAAAGTACTCTCACCATCTACCTCTGTCACTACAGCGGTACTCCAAAAGACCTTATGAATCTCTCATAAATGGAAGGTCTAACTGTGATTGCATGACCCACTCTTGTAGTAGAAATGAATCGGATCATATCTCTAAGACCTTCAGCCTTAGGTACATCAGGGTCAAGATAACCACTGACATTATGGATCTTACTCCAGGTGAAATTAGCCATGTACTCTGCATTAGAGGCATATGAGTTAGATTGTTGAATATATTTATCAGAAAATAAGTCATACATCAAGCAAGTTTCATCAGTTTGACTTTTGATGGTCAAAGATGAATGTTTGAAGGTACTGTTCCATAGGAATCACTTCAAAGCTTGATATTATCATGTATAATCATTATCATTTTGTTGTTCATGTTTGGAGAGATAATATTTGATGTTGTTAACCTCTAATCAACCTTTTATTTCAAGATTTGATTTCAACATTTTCAACTTTTGTTATGTTCTGTTCATATGATGAATATGATTTTGAAGTTTCCTTGTCGATTGTTATTCTTCTTAGTTAGACTGTTCATTGAAGTAACAAATGATCATCTTTTCTTAAATAAAATCTGATTTTGAGTTTACTTTATTGACCTACGGTTCTATGTTCATTATCAATTCAAAATTCCGACATTTTAGGTTACAAAATTTAACGACTTTCACCTTTTGTTCGATACTAATGTTGTAAAGAATTGAAAATTAGGACTGATTAGATGAAATGAATCTAAGAACATAGATTGTTAATGGTGATGATGATTGATGAAGAATAACAGTGTGTTTCGCTCGTCGCACTTTAAAGTCTCTCAATTTGAAAAGTATTAAATGAACTTTTGAGATTGCTTTAAATAGTCAAATAATGGCTTTTACAAGTTTTTACAAGTTTCAGAATGAATGCGGTCGAATTTTAATTACATTGTAGCAAATACAGAAAGGTTTTGGTAATCTGCATTTGTGAACTGTTACAAATGCAGAAGTAGAAAACTTAAGAGCATTTGTTCACTGTAGCAAAATGCGGTTGATCACAGTTAATCAACATTTGTTCACTGTAGTAAATGCGGTTGAACAAAAGTTGATCAACATTTGCTCACTGTAGCAAATGCGGTTAAACAAAGTTGATGAGCATTTGTTCACTGTAACAAATGCAGTTGAACAAAGTTGATCAGCATTTGCTCACTGTAGCAAATGCGGCATAGTAAAATTTCTTCATCCACATTTACTTCCACAAATACAGTTGAACAGTTAATTTGTCCGTATTTCTTGATCATCATCCATGGTGACAGAAAAGATTAAGCATTTATTTATTCATTTCCTGAAAGTACATGTAAAGTGTTGATGTCACACACATCCACAAGTGCGGATGAGTAAAAACAAATACAGAAATGAAAATGTCTTCCACATTAATCAAATGTGGTCTAACACTTTTGTCCATATAGGATTTTAACACCAAACTTTTCATGTATACTTGTTTGACACAAATATGGTAGAGTAAAATCCTTATCCGCATTAGTTTCACTTTGACATAAATAGTTACCCGCATTGGTTATTTGCATGGGTTACCTTCACCAACATTAACCAATGCACTTACCCATATTAAATTTTGAACTTAATCAAAAGTTAATGTTTCTGTTTTTGTTTTTTCTTGTTATGAGAGTTGTCTTTGATTGAGTTGTGTCTTATCAAGTTGTTGGCTGTTGTTGGGGTTATTAATTCTTGCTTGGATTGACTTGTATACCAAAAGTGATACAAGTTTCCCATTGTTTGACTGATTTTGGACTTCTTATGCTTCCAAGAATCTCCATAAGCTGAGATACTATGGTATAACTTTTGCATCAACACAAATAGACTTTTTTTATTTGTCTAGAAATTTTAAGAAAGTAATTTAAGATAGTAAATATCTATACAAACTGGTCAAAATATTCAATTACTCTCCCTAAAGTTTATATCCACATCTAGATAGAAACGTTAAAGATTTAAAACTTTTGATTATAAAATATTTCTAATTATTTTTTTTGTTTTTCTGATTTAAGAATGAAGAGAAGTATACTTTTTGTTGGGGATCATATCAATCTTACATTGCACATGTGCATTCTTTTGTGATAAAATAGACATGTTTACGAACTTATTGTTTGAAGGTATGTTTATCCTCTTAAACTCATGCCTGGTTGATATTTTCATGTGTGTGATATTTATCATGTTTTGGTTGATTTGATTATTTAACATCTACCTCACACACATAAGCATGGAATGATCAACCATCCTCATGTAATGCATGGTAGAACTTTTTCACAACTTTCTTGACCAGGTTACTTAAGCTATGAGATCTCATTTTGGAAGGTGATCCATTATTGGATTCTTTTGTTCATTCACAATGAATGTATTGTTATTGTAGATTCATCGAATTTGGATGTGTTCCTCATTGGGAATCTTTTGGATTAATACATCTACACTATGTACTTGTTTCTTCAAGTATTTGCTTAGCAAAATAGAGATGAAACTTGATGTAGGTGAAAAAGACTCATAAAGTGTCACTAACTGGTGTGTTTAGGTTACTACACACACATACATTTAGCTAATACATACTTGTACTCTGAGACGAGAGTTTCACCATTGAATAAGATTTTAATTCATCACAAGATGTATCTTCTCTTCCAAGTTGAGCCTACCAACAAATCTGGTAAGCCATGACAGTCTTTCAAATTTTAAAATAAGCATAGTGAATAATATAATGACTATAATTATATCATTTCCCAGTATTATTTTCATCATTAACATTGACTTCTTTTGTGATTTTCTAACAATTTTAAGTTTTTTTCTTGAATTTATTCAAGTTTAATCATGCCAATTGATTGAACTAGGTATTCAAACCTACTAGGTTCAAATGCCTTGGTGAATAAATCAGCTAATTGATTTTCAGTTGGAACTTGAATAAATTTGATTAGACCTTTTTCAACACAATCTCTTAAAAAATGATATCTGATTTCAATATATTTTGTTTTTAAGTGCTGAACTGGATTATTTGTAATGAAAACAGTTGTAGTGTTGTCAATGTGAATCGGGGTGTGCAAGAAGTTAAAATCATAATCAAGCATCTGGTTTTGAATCCAAAGAACTTGAGATCAACAAGCTGATGCTGCAATATACTCACCTTCTGCTGTTGAGACGGATACGTTTGTCTGCTTCTTACAATGCCAGGAGACCAGTCTGGGACCAAGAAATTGACAACTGCCAGAAGTGGACATCCTATTAAAGTTGCATCCTCCATAATCACTGTCAGTGAATGCATAGAGATTGAAGTCTGTTGCACCCTGAAAGGATCATACATGCCAACTTAATGAGTGAATTGATGATTGCTCAGTTGGAATCCCACAACTCCAAGAAGAAATACGGATGAAGATCTGCAAGGAAAATAACAAGTGTTATCTTCCGCGTTAGTTAATGCGGAAGACATAACTCTGATGCGGACAAGTGTTTACTCTTCCGCATTGCCTAATGCGGAATACATAACACTAATGCTAAAGAACAAGTTACTCTTCCGCATTGACTAATGCGGAAGAACAAAAGAAGATGCGGACAAGACTTTGCTCAACCGCATTGACAAATGTGGATGACCGCCCAAATGCGCATAAGTATTTGTTCATCCGCATTAACCAATGCGGATGACCAACTTACTAATGTGGATGATCAAGTGGAAATGCTGATCAAGTTTATCTCATCTGCATTTGTTAATGCGGATGAACAAGCAAAGATGCGGATCAAGACTTAGACTAGTTTTTGATGTAATAGGTCAGGGGTATTTTAGTCATTTTGTAAAGGCATCTTGTCTGCCTATAAATAGATTAGTTTACCTCGTACTGAGGTGACGGTTGATAGATAGAGAATTTTTGTTGTAATTAATTCTCTGTAAATCAACTTCGATATATACAAATACAAAAGCATTTATGAGTATTATATTGCATTGAATGTTCTTTGATTGTTTGTTTCCGCCACTCAATCATTGAATTGATTATCATATTCGATTCTCAGTAAGAATATCAATCTTACTCAACCCCAGTCAATTGGTATCAGAGC
>BJCM01097002.1:0-17115 GCA_018326385.1 Flaveria bidentis
TGCAGGGTGTTCGCTATAGTGCTGAAACTAACACGTGGATTGTAGATAGCGGAGCATCCAGGCACATGAAGGGGAACAGGGCTCTCTTATCAAACGTCAAACAAATCAAAGAATGGCATGTTTCATTTGCTGGAAACAAAGGTGGGTATATCACTGCCCAAGGGGAAGTGGGAAATCAGAAAGTGAAGTTTGACAAGGTAAACTATGTCCAACAACTGCAAAATAACTTACTTTCTATTTCTCAAATATGTGATAAAGGCTTCAAAGTAGTCTTTGACAACAAAAAGTGCTATGTTCTGAAAAAGGACTACGTGATCCCAGAGGACCAAGTCCTTATGACAGCTTCAAGATATAAAGATCTTTATGTCTTGGACCTTTCAACGGCCTCCATAATGGATCATTAAGTTCAGTGCTTTTTGTCAAAAGCTACTGAGAAGGATTCCATCTCCTGGCATAGGAGAATGGGACACATAAATCCTAGGAAGATGAATCACTTGATCTAGAATGATCTAGTAAGGGGAGTCAATGTCAAAATCTTCCAACTTCCGGATTTCTGTGTTGCATGCAAGAAGGGAAAACAAACGAAGAAGTCTCATAAGGAAAAGAAAGTTCATTCCATTGAACTCCTTCACATGGATTTTTTTGGTCCAGTCAGTACAAGAAGCATAGCAGGTGACTTGTACTGCTACGTAGTTACTGATGACTATCCAGTTCTGGAATGAGGTAGTTGCTAATGCATGTTACATGCTCAATAGAGTTCTGGTAGTTAAACGTCATGTAAAAACGTGTTACGATTTACTACAGCGACGTAAACCTAACTTAGAGTATCTCGAGCCGTTTGGCGCTCCGTGCACCCTTTTGAAGAAGACTCAGGAGGGAAAATTCAGCGAGAAGGCAGATGAAGGCATCTTTCTAGGATACAACATACCGAACAAGAGAGTTTACAACAACTCAACGGGTCTAGTGGAAGTGTGGTGTAACGTTGATATTCAGAGATACACCACACCACCTGCTGAAAAAGGACCCGCCTTCTTTTTTGACTATGATGGATTCTTCAAATCCTTCAACATCCCACTCGCTACTTCTGACGACGAGTTGGCAACCAAGATGATGTATGATGTCTTGAACACAACGTCTCAAGATTTAACATCATCTGGTTCATAGGGTCAATCATCTACCAACTCAGGGGGAGCAAATGAAGATAGTGACTCCTCCTATGATGAAGAAGTTGTGGAGACTGATCAGAACAACCAGGAGGAACAGGTTCCTACTACCGCAAGTCCAGAAGCATCTGAAATTGATGCCTCTGAGTCTTCAGAACCTCAGACTCCTACTATCTCAGATACTAAACTAAATGTTCATAACCTTGATTCTGAGGTAGTTGTTCCAACCACTCTTGGTTCACGCCTAAATGTCTATCATCCTTTGGATAATGTCATTGGGTATGTGAGGTCAAAAGGTGATGTAAAAGGGATACCTTCACGATGGTGCATACCGTTGCTTTGTGTCTCAATATGAGCCAAAGTATGTTAGTGAAGCCCTAAATAATGTGGCATGGGTGAGTGCCATGCAAGAAGAACTTCTTCAGTTCAAGAAGTTAGGTGTATGGACTCTGGTGGATAGACCTAAAGGTGCTAAGGTCATTGGCACCAAATGGGTCTTGAAATGCAAGAAAGATGATCATCAGAAACAAGGCTCAACTTGTTGTTCAAGGATTTCGGTAAGTCGAGGGCATAGACTACAATGAAGTGTTTCCACCCGTGGCAAGAATGGAAGCAATCTGTATCTTCCTTGCCTATGCAACATACATGAAGATTAAAGTTTATTAACTTGATGTGAAGAGTGCATTCCTTCATGGTGAAATCCGAGAGACAGTGTACGTTAGTCAACCTGAGGGATTTGAGGATCCATATCATCGGGACAGAGTTTACAAAATCGACAAGGCTTTATATGGGCTTCATCAAGCTCCCAGATCCTGGTATGAGAAACTCTCAACTGACCTTGTGAAACACGGATTTCGTAAAGGTGTTATTGACTGTACATTGTTCATAAAAGAAAAAGATGGAGATTTACTGCTTGTTCAAATCTATGTAGATGACATAATCTTTGGTCCAAAGAATGAAAATCTATGTAAAGAGTTTGAAGCAGTAATGAAGGCTGAATTTGAAATGAGTGCAATGGGGGAGATGAAATTCTTTCTCGGGTTACAGGTAGATCAGACACCAAAGGGGATCTTCCTACATCAGACCAAGTATGTAGGAGATAATCTCAGTCGGTTTGACATGGAGATGCTTCCGCAGCTGGAACTCCACTTGCTACAAACCATGATGTAGCACCCGACGAGAATAGTGATTTGGTCGACGCCACCATGTACCGAGGAATGATTGGTTCTCTCATGTACCTCACTGCCTCACGACCTGATATCATGTATGCTACATGTTTATGTTCTAGATATCAGGCAAAGCCAAAAGTCAACCTTCAGATAGGGGTCAAAAGGATCTTTCGTTATCTGAAGGGTACTCCCACACTTGGATTGTGGTATCCTCATGATGATGACTTCGAGCTAACAACGTATAATAACTCGGATTATGGTGGCTGCAAGATGAACTATAAGTCTACATCAGCGGGATGTCAATTCTTTGGGAGAAGATTAGTGACCTGGCAGTGTAAGAAGCAGACCTCGGTTGCGTTGTCGACCTGTGAAGGTGAATATGTTATTGTTGCAAGCTGCTGTTCACAAATCATATGGATTTAACAGTAGATGTGGGATTATGGTTTAAAATATTCTTCTACTCCTATTTTTGTTGATAACTCTACTGCAATTGCAGTAACTAAAAATCCGGTCCAACACCCTAAGACCAAACACATTGGCATAAAATATCACTTTATACGTGATTGTTTTAAAAAGAACTTAATTGATGTGGTTAAAATAAACAATGATTTTCAACGCGCTGACCTCTATACAAAGGCTTTTGAGAACCCACGCTTTCTATATTTGTTAGAGGTCAACAGCGTTAAAAAGAAAAGTGATGTAATTCCCGATGATGACCATGTGTAGTCTAATGTGTATAGTCAAATTTTTATTTTTTTGTTCCTTTTTATTTATTTATCTATTTTATCTTTAGTAGTCAAATTAAATTAATGTTATTTTGTCGACTATTAAAATCCTAAAAAGCATAAATCGGTTATGGTTTTAGAATTTTAGGGGGAGAATAGATCAGTTAGTAACATTAACAAAAAAAAGGAGGGAGAAGGAAAGGCTAGCTGATAGAAAGTAGATCGTATCTATGATATCGATTCAATGACTTTGGAAAATGATAGTACACAGGAACAAATCAATTGGGACTTTAAAAGTTTAAATTGAATAAGATGCCAAATTCAAAGTGTAAGTCTGTGTAGTCTGAGCAATATAAAAGGAAAAATGATAGTAAAACTGGTTACTACTAAGGTAAAACAACGAAAGTAGACCTAGAGGTTGCTAGACCACAGATGATATGTCGGTAGATTCAACATAATAGATGATTAGACCTGGTTGGTGATCTCAAGATCAAACTGAGCTGTTCAACTGACTGTGGGTTCCTATCTTATCACTGGTTAACACAATCAACAAAATTCCAATAAAGGGTGACGAGCAAATAAACGCAACAAATGTGTGCGGATGACCATAAATAGAGCAAAGCACGAAAAAATTGAAAAGCAAATGCTATCAAGCTAATAACTTATGTTGTTGGTGCGTTATGTGCAAAAGAAAAAATAAAGATGCTCTATAAGAAGATAGGCTGTGTGCCTCTCTGCTGTGCGATGGCACTGACCTGAGGATAAGCATAACCTAGATATTCTAGAATTCATTGTTGTTTGCCGCCTCTCTGTTATGCGATGGCAATGACTTGAGGCTTGGCTTCTCTTTGAAAGTTCTAAGAATAGTCTCTTCTTGTCAAAATACCCATAGACCGTTCAAAAATTTCTTGAGGAATGTTGATTACCACATAAGCGTGGGATCCACAAATGTTTGTTGAAATAATCAAACCTTAAACTATCACCAATATGTGTCAAAAGTCTGTGTATGGATTTAAGAGGACAAGTATACTGACAATCATCGTGGCTACAATTCTTGAAAGTCCAAATCAATGTGGGGATCTAATAGTACTAGTATGATTTCCTAAACTTGCTAACGAGTCTAGATGAAAAACAAGAATTGAGCATCAAAAGGTGTTGATAAAATATCCCCAAATGATTTGACTTGCGTGTATGATTCCAAATTGAATTGGTCCAGTTATGGTCAAAATTAATTGAAGCTGCCTATTCCAGAACCGAATCCATTAGATTTCTATCTTAGGATTTACACCTCACACAAAAAGTCAACAACAAGATTAGTTTTGTATTCCAGTTTAAGTCTTTTATTTTATTTCAATTTAGTCAATTCCATTTGTTTAATATCGGACGACGTCATGGAATTCAGTAAGGGAGTTAATCGTCTAATAGGGTCACGTCTGAGGTGACCACACGTACTTTTCAACGGTAGAATCAATCACGTTTGAGGTGACAAATTTCTATAAAAGGATCACGTCTGAGGTGGTCAAAAGTTTTTCAAGTTAAAATGATCATGTCTGGGATGATCAAATGCTCATAAAGTTAAATAAAAAGTTAAAAGGGGTTTAAGTGAAAATTGGTCATAAAGTCAAATTCATGAATATGTTCCAATCGCACGACTGGACAATGAAAATGGACCAACCGTACGAATGGGCCATACTCATGCACTAAACAGCCGGATGGACATGAGTATGAACCATTCAACCGAATGGATTATCAGAATGAGCCAGTCGACCGAATGGAGTTGTGCGAATGAGTAAGTCGCCCGACTGAACCCCAGTCGGCCGATTGAATGTGATCGACTGAGCCAATAGCACCACTGAGGTCCATTCGCCCGAATGAACCAAGCGAATAGGTCCAGTCGGCCAATTGAAATCAGATTTAGTATAAATAGGGCCACAGTCGTTCGCATTCAACTCATCACCCCCTAATCGCCCTCATTTCGCACAAACTACCGTTACCCTGCCCAAATTTCATTAGATCAAAATTTCTAACTCCTATTGATATTCTGACGATTGTGGATTGTTATACAGGTACAATGTGACGATATCTCACTGAAATCTGATGAAATGGTGCCCTAATTTTAAGATTCTCGACCCACACAAGAACCGAACCTCTTACTGGACATATAACCTAACTAAACCAAGTAAAATGTTAAAATTAAAGTTATTAGGTTATTATTTAAGTGATTGCGAGTATAAAGAACCATTACACAATGTTTAATTTCAAGAATCGGTCAAGATTCGAATCTCAGTCGACCGAACAGTGGGTCATGCGACTGGTGGCCAGGATGAACTCCAATCGCACGATTGAGCAGGTCAAATGGCTCAATCGGCCGAATGGACCATACGAATGAGCTCAGTCGGCTGACTGAACCAATCGCAGGCTCAGTCAACCGATTGAACTCAGTCGCCTGCTTAGTTACCCGACTGAATCCAGTCGCATGACAGGACAACCGATTGAACACAGTCGCATGGTTCAATCGCATGAGTGAACCAGAATGAATTCAACCAAGTTAATTAGAATTGATTTGTGTCGTGTGATTATCTAATGTTTATGTGTCTTGTGTTACAGATTGATGGTTGATAGATGTTCTATCAACCCCAAGCACAACATCTGTGCTCACTTAGACTTCACAACTCGGAATGGAGCCGAGTTTGCAGGGATCATCGCTTTCCTTAGGCGATCCAGGATCTACCGGGCTATTTCTACACCATGCACTCCCTACAGGTCTATATAACAGGCTTTCTGGTAGGGTGCATCGGTTGATCGGTCAAGTGAGCCATACAGCATACGGAGTTCTATCTTTGGTATGGATATAGAGATCACCGCTGTGGACATTCAGCGAGTACTTGGGTTGGGAGATGATACAGACCACCCCCACCAGACTTCACCCACTGACGGTGAGAGGGTGCTTCATGAGGATGAAGTACACTGGGGATATAAACGTAGGTGTGCTTAACAAGAGCAACCTGTGTCCCCAGCACAAGTACTTGGCACATGTCATCGCAAAGGGGTGGGTTTGATGACCTGTCAAACCAGATTTAGAATGCCTATGTGGCATTGGTTCTGAACCACCCCTTTAGTTTTTCTAGCATGATCTTCTCTTATCTGATAGAGAACTTTGAGGTGAAGGGCAAATAGTGTTTCTACATGTACCCTAGGTTCTTGCATATGATCTTTGACGAGAAGCTGCCCTCGCTGCCAAAGGAGAGCCATGACGCTGTGGCATTAGAGATTATGGATGATACGACGTTGGGTCGTATGATGGTTTACCGGGGAAAACAATTCAAGTCCCCGGTAAAGAGACTCATAGGCCATCTGGCCAAGGTGGACTACGTGGCGCCCGGGAGGCGTAAATGGCATCATGTAGACAATGATTTGGATGTCGAGCAGCTAGGGCTACCTGAAGACGACTCTGAAGATGATGACGGCGGTAATGATGGAGATGCAGGGCCCACTCAACCGAGGGCCCCCACTGCTGATATAGCATCTCCAGCATCCACCCAAGGTGGAGCAGAGGCTACAGGGTTCCATCAGGACTTTCGTCCTGATGAGGAGGAGGATACTGATGAGGAGCCCCTAACCCGCACTATGGGGAGCCAGGTTGTTGCCACAGACCGAGGTATTTGGGAGGTTGGTGGACGCCCTTGCGAATCTGGGAGAGGCTGACACTAATCCTACTTATGCTACTGATCAGTCCAACAGTGTTCCAGGGGGAGCATCCACCTCGAGGGGATTGAGGAAGAAAAGGATGGCTCAGCCCCATGGGTTGAAGAAGAAGAGGAGGAGGATGACCTTTATTACCACCACCACTACTACCACCACTACCACCACTCCACCTACTACCACCACTCCACCTACATCCACTCATCCACCTACTACCACCACTATTACCATCCCATCTATCACCATATCTACCACACCCACTCTACCACCACCTTCATCTATACCACCCCAATCTTTACCACATCCACCACCACCACCACTAGCCACCATGCCGGACCATCATCATACCCTTCCTATCCATCTGGATCCTCCCTACCTCCTAGTGGGGTAGAGGAACAGCTCTCGGCACTTAACTGTATGGTGCTGAAGCTGTTGGCTGCCGATGACGAGAAGACTACTCAGATTCGTCAGCTAGTAGACCTTACTGCTACCCAATCTATGCAGATATCTCAGCAAGCACAGTAGATAGAGCAGCAGGCCCAGCAGATGGTTGCACAGAGCATAGAGATGTCCCAACTCTGGGAGCATCATGCCCAATCAGCAAAACGTATAGAGGAGTTGGAGGCGACCAACAAGACCATTATGCTGCGGCTCAAGGGATCAAAGGATGAGCCCTTAAAGGTCAAGGAAGGAGATGGAGATGATGGTGATGATGACAGTGATGATGATGATGATGATGATGATGGTGATGACATTAAGGATGATACTGATGTTGGTGATGATGTTGGTGATGATGATGTTGATGATGGTGAAGATGACACATCTGCTATTGGTGCCACATCTGCAAGTGAAAGGAGGACTAAGAAAGCACAAGATCAAGGTGCCTCCACATCCGCCCCGTTAGCAGAAGAGCATATGATCCAAGACAAGAGTAATACTTAGCTGTTTTGTTATTTAAATCATATGTATTTGAATCTTGGCTGTTGAGCTTCTTCTGTTTAATTAAAAATTCAACACATCACACATAAATCATTAATCAAGACATTGAAACATAAATAACCATTAATTACATTAATGTAATACACAATTCAAGTACAAAAGTTTCAATTACATAAACATCTAATCATTACTTTTGCCATGATCATGAGTCTCCTCAGCTGGAGCTGCAGAGGATGAGGCTCTTTTGGAGCGCCTCTTCTGAGCTGCTTGAGTCGAGGCTGATGCAGCAGCATCACCTTCTTGCTCATCATCATCATCTTTATCATCCTTTTTGTCCTTCCCACTCGGTCTCACTTCCTCATCATCTTCTTCATCATCATTATCGGTAAGCTCATCATCATCATCACACTCTTTAATCTTTATGGATTAACCCTTAGATCCCTTCAGCCTTAACATAATCTTCTTGTTTTTTCTCTAGTCCTTCAATCCTTTTCACCGATGCCATCACCAACTCGTTTTGACTCTTTGGTGCATGGTGAGCTCGGCCTAAAGCTCTCTCATACTGTGCATTCTTCTCACTGAGCTGAGCTATTTGCTTGGCTTAAGCTGCATTTACCTCTATCAGTTGGTTTAGCTGAGTACCTCTCAGATTATCGGTTGCGATCAGCTTTAGCACGATGCGGTTTAGGTTTGTTAGTTGTTCTTCTAACCCGATAGTGGGTAGAGTGGAGCCATTTGTCATTTTGGATTGGGTGGATGTACCAGCTTGTTGAGTAGTGGTTGTGGTGGTGGATGTGGTGAAGATGGGAGGAGGAATAGGAGGGATTATGGTGGAATTGTGTGGGGTATTATGGGGTGAGGTGGAGGTAGGTATATGAGTGGTGGATGGAATATCAGTGGCTATGGGAGTGAGATTGGGTGTTGTGGTGGTAGTGGTTGTGGTAGTGGTGGTAGGAGCTGTGGTAGTGGTGGTGGGAGCTGTGGTAGTGGTGGTGGCTATAGTGATTAGGGTGATCCTTTGCTTCTTGCTCTTTTTGCCGTGTGGTTGGGCCATCCTTTTCTTCCTTGAGCCCTTGGAGATAGAGGCTCCCCCTGAGCTAAGTGCCTGGTCTGGTGTGTAAGTAGAATCAGTGAAATATGTACCACCACCCTTCGACCCAGCTTGGCGTCCACCAACCGCCTCTTTCCCTTTCTCAATAGCCACAACTTGGCTATCGACGTTCCTAACAAGAGGCTCATCATCTAACTCTTCTTCTTCATCTAAAAGAAAGTCAGGGTGGATAGCCGCCTGCTCAGATCCACTTGGAGTTGAGGAAATACCATATGGAGATAGTGGAGACATAGTAAAAGTGTCAGTGGCCCTTGATTGAATGGGATCAGTATCCCCACCACCTAGACCATCATCCTGATCGTCATCATCGTCGTCATCTTTATCGGTGGGTAACACAATTGGCTCAACATCGGAATCGCTATCATCGTGACGCCACTTCTTGCTAGAGGGTGCCACATAATCTTCATTGGCCAGATGCCCAAACAATCTCCTGACCGGGGGCTTCACCTGCTTCCCCCAGTACACCTTCATTCTTTGTAGTTTAGTGTCATCCATCACCTCGAGAATAACCGCATCATCTTTCTCTTTTGGTAGCATAGGAAGCTTCTCATCTATGATCATCTGTAAGAAATGTGGATAAATATATAAGCCTTCCTTGCCTTTGGTTACAAGGTTCTTGATCAGATAAGAGAATAGCGTGTGAGAAAAACTAAATGGGTGGTTCAGTACCAGTGCAACGAATGCGTTCTAGATTTGGTCCGACAACTCATCAAATCCTCCTCGCCTTGAAGCTATGCACTTTAGGATAACATGAGCCAAGTACTTGAACTGGGGGCACATGTTTCTCTTGTTAAGCACACCTGCATTGATATCCCTAACGTACTTTATCCTTAGAAAGCATCCCCAAACAGTCAGGGGATGCAGCTTGGTTGGGTAGGCACCAGCCTCACCTAGATCCAAAACCCTCCTGAGATCGTCTTCTATGATCTCAATCTCCTGCCTAAAGATATGGCTCCTAATACAATAAGGCTCAGCCGATCGATCAACTAAGGCACCTTCCCAGAAGGCCTTGTATATCCTCGATCTGCATAGGAAGGCAATAATCCCACTGAACTCAGAGGTGTTCCTGGAAGTAGCATCGAGATGAACACATAAGTTGTGCTTGGTGCTCATCGTCCATCTATCATCCATGTTGCTGCAACACAAGAAACATATACATTAGATTTGTGCATAAGAGATGATAGTTAGAACTTAAACTGTTTTGATCAAATTGGTTCAGTCATGCGATTGAAACATACGACTGAGTTCAGTCATGCGATTGAGCCTGCGACTGAGTTCAGTCGTGCGATTGAGCCTGCGACTGAACTTAGTTGTATGCTAAGCCATGCGGCTGAGTCAGTCGTATGACTGAGTCACCTATTGATTCACTCATGCGGTTGAATCGTGCGCTTGGCTCAATCATGCGACTAAAGTTCATATTGGAGTGTCTATTCGCATCATGCTCTGTTTGACACTCTAACTCTGAATCTTTGTCAAAACATTATATTAGACTTCGTGTTTAGATTCATTAGGTTCGCAGGGACTCGAAATAACACTTATTATCCTTTAAGTCAACATTTGTGATCATTTAAGTGGTCTATTTTGGTGTATAGTCTCGGTTCTTTGATATGAACAGTTTAGGTCATTTAGGGTTCGATTAATCCAATCATTTGGGGCGATTTCAATAGCAAAGTACCTATAGATGAATGGAATGACAATTAGAATTACAATCAGAGAGTAATCACAATAATCTAATTTTCGGAAGAGTGTATGTGTAATAGGCGGTTTTTGAGAGTTTTGAAGGTTGGTAAGGAATACGACCGACTGACCCCCCCTACTTATACTGTTTTAAATTTCAGTCGTGCGACTGGACTCATACGCATGCTTCATTCGTGGGACAAGGGTTCAATCATACGGCTTGCTTATACTCTTTATCCATTTATACGATTGGTTCAGTCTTGTGATCCAATCGCATGGTTGTCTTATACTCATGGTCCAATCATGTGACTGGCTTATACTTATGGTTCAATCGTGCGATTGGCTCATCCTTATGATTCAATCATGCGATTGCCTCATACTTATGATTCAATCGTGTGATTGACTCATACTTACGAGTTTAACCTCATACACTTTCAAACACTTAAAATTTTACCTTTTGATATATAAAATTATGATCTATGATCACCTCAGATATGATCCTTTTAATTTAACATCATTTGATCACCTCAGACATGATCCTCATAATTTAACATCATTTGATCACCTTAGACGTGACCACTTTTAGTTTAAAACCATTTGGTCACCTAAGACGTGACCATTTTTAGTGAGTGTTTCACAGATTTCATCTAGTCGTATAGTTTGACATCTACGCAACAAAAGACTAGAAAACAAAAAAACAACTTGAAATTAAAAGGAAACAAGACATATTTTTGTGGTTTAGGTTTGAGATGGATTGAAACCTTTTAGAAAACATCTAACAGATTTTTCTTCCTGAGCATAACAACTTCAAGTTAATTTGATCATTTCTGGAAAGATTCATTATGGAATCATATTGGTATATCATAATCATTTGGGACCTTTTAATATGCACTTTGATGCTAGATTCTTGTTTTGTCCGAGAGAATAGCACTTTCAAGAAATCATACTAGAGCTATAAGATGCACACAATGATTTTGAGTATCAAGAGTTGCAGCCATGATGATTGTTGTCAGGACCGTGAACGTACGGAATACTAAATGATAATGCGTGAAACCAGATCAAATGGTGCAGAATCCTATTTCATTGGCGATCCAATCAGTGAGAACGTTTACCCGATCGATATAAGAATAAACTATACATTAAGAATGAGTAGAAATCGATCAAGAACGAACTATGAAGTTGGATTGGGTGCTTTGGACGGCCAGGGTTTTAGTATATCAAATTATTCTGAAATCTCTTGTTTTTCTACGAATTAAGTGGTATTTATAGGTTTGTAAGTTCCATTCATATGACTGAACCATTAGCATGGTTCAGTCATGCGACTGAATCATGCGATTGAGTCATACGCATGACTGAAGGTTCAGTCGTCCGACTGAGTCAATCTTATGTCTCATTCGTACGACTGATCTAGTCTCCAGGTTCAGTCGTGCGACTGGTCCATAAGCATGATGTATTCATGCGTATGGTCCATTAGTATTCAACATTATATTCAACACAATAATAATATGAAATAGATAAACATTAATAAACAACCACATATTATATATCATCGAATCAATTCATTACATATGTGTAATACATGAAAGACTTTTACATTAAGCTCATAAACTAGGAACATGATGTATCTATAAACTCCCCCTTGGTTCTAGTTTACTCTATTCTCTAACACTTTTTACATGTTCTTCAAATTTCTTGTACTTCTCTTCTATTGTGACTCCTGCGTGTATCTCTAAGGCAAAACAGACTCGTATAACGTGTTGGAATTGAAGAGCTTGTATAATGTCTTGCGTGTCATAGAACAGTGGCCATTTGTTTAATGTGTAAACATCTTCAGCTGACAAGTTGGTTAGCCACATAGGGTCAAATACCCAGATAGTCTCTATCTTTCTTTCTCTATTCAGCACTATGACTGCTTCACCTGTCCTCCAATCATAATACCACCATTTACAGTGTGGAGTGAAGTCCTGAGGAATTTCCCGCAAGGGAATCTTAGACATTGTGCGCGGAGGACTCTACTTCAGCACTACCTTAGGCTTTTTAGATATAGGATCCAATTCAGACCTACAAATGTACCTCTTCGGTTGTTGAGGTCTGAAGTTTACCCATCTGGTGTGGTATTCCTTCTTCAACGCAGCCTCAAACCAACCTGACATCTTCCTTGGATTAGCATATAGCATATCTAAGCACGACAGTCGGTTGAGCTCAAAACCAGGAAGAGTCTTTAGATCATGAGGATATCTAAAGTACTCAATCCCCTTTTCTCTCTTTACAGCATAGACATTCAAGTCTTCAAAATAAGCCCACGCAATGATTTTGCCGGACACCTTCTGAAGTTTCTTGACTATGTATAGTTTGGTGTAGGCATTCTGTCTTCTAGGTGCGCATTGGGATTTCATTTCAGCAAAACAAGTCGCCCATTCAGCTTTCTTCAGTTCGACATTGACATCTGAAGCTTGGGCCGAGCTTTCTTCTTTCTCTTTTTCTTTCTCTACTTCATCCTGCTTCTCAAATGTAGCACTGCCAAAAGTATCACCCAAATTAGGTATAACATTGCCTTTGTGGTTAGCGTACTCTGGATAGTGCTCAGCTGTAACATCCTAAATCTCAATCTCACCTACATCCTGTAGCTCCTCATCACTCAGTACATCGACTTCTAGAGCATCTTTGACAATTTCATCAGGATTAAGTTGGAATATCTCAGCCAACTAGTCATCGGTCAGATCATGAATGATTTCTCCTTCTTTGGGAGTGTAGCTCGTTGTCCTTCTGACTGCTGGTCAAGAATCATGGTTAATTGATACTTGACCTGCTGAAGGGGTTGGACATCGTATTCATTTGTTCATAGAGTTTCATTTTTGTCTTGAATAGCAGGTTCTTCAGCTGGAGGAGTAGAGGATGAGGCTCCTTGATGTTGAATCCTTTTAGTTTGCCTCTCCTAAGCCTAAGGATTAGAGGTTGATGCAGATACATTACCATCCTAATCATCATCCTCATCTTGATCTTTTCAGCTCAGTCCTCCCTCCTTGATATCTTCTTCACTATCATCTTCATCCTTGTCATAATCATCATCATCTTCATCATCACCATCACCATCTTTGATCTTTAGAGGCTCACTCTTTGACCCTTTCAGCTTTAGGAGTATCCTCTTGTTTTTCTTCTCCAGCTCCTCAATCCTCTTTACCGATGCCAACACCAGCTCATTTTGGTTTGTAAGCGCATGGTGGGCACGACTTAAAGCTCTCTCATACAGCTCACTCTTCTCACTAAGCTCTTTGATCTTATTGGCTTGAGCAGCATTAACTTCCATCATCTCGTGTAACTGAGAAGCCCTAAGCTCATTAGTTGCAAGTAGTCTAAGCACAAGGTGTTGTTTAGGTTTGCTAGCTGTTCCTCTAACCCGATGTTGCGTAGAGAGGGTCCACGGTGAATGGAGTGTGTGTGGAAGGACCTGCTTAGTGACTGGTGGTGGTAGAGGTGGTAAATATGGGAGATTGAATGTGTGTGGGATGTGGTGGAGTGGCTGTGGTAGTGGTGGTGGGATGAGATATAGTAGTAGTGGGTGGAGTGGTGGTGGTAGTAGTAGCTGTGGGGGTGATGATAAGAGGCGTGGTTTTGGTGGTAGCTGTGATAGTGGTGGTAGCTGTTGTAGTGGTGATGGTTGTAGTGGTGGGTGTGACAGTGGAAGTAGTGTTAGAAGAAGTAATCAAAGTGAATCTCGGCCTCTTGCTCTTTGTCCTGTAAGGTTAAGCCATCCTCTTCTTCCTTAAGCCCTTTGCCACAAGCGCTCCCCCTTGGCTACTGGGCTGGTCAGGGGTGTAAGAAGTACCCGGTGGAGGTGGTGAAGTACTGGGACCTGCGTCTCCCCCACCTTGATCGTCATCTTGGTTATCATTGTCGTCATCTTCATCGGATGTGGTAGTCAAGAGGGGCTCGGTATCTGAATCACTATCATCGTGACGCCACTTCCTCCTAGCGGGCGCCACATAGTCTTCTCGGGCCAGGTGCCCAAATAGTCTCCTCACCGGGGGTTTCACTTGCTTACCCCGGTAGACCTTCATTCTCCCCAAAGTCGTATCATCCATTACTTCGAGTACCACTGTATCATCTTTCTCCTTCGATAGCATAGGAAGCTTCTCATCAATGATCAGCTGTAAGAAACGTGGATACATACAGAAGCCTTCCTTTCCTTTAGCCTTAAGGTTCTCGATCAAATAGGAGAAAATAATGAGGGAGAAACTGAACGGATGGTTCAGTACTAGTGCAACATATGCATTCTGGATTTGGTCGGAGAGCTCGTCAAATCCTCCACGCCTGGAGGCTATACACTTCAAGATCACATGTGCCAAGCATTTGAATTGCGGGCACATGTTACTCTTGTTAAGTACATCGGCATTTATGTCACCAGCGTACTTAATCCTCAAAAAGCATCCCCGGACCGTGAAGGGATGTAGCTTAGTTGGGTGGGCTCCGTCCTCACCCAGACCTAAGACATGTCTCAAGTCATCCTCAGTAATCTCTATCTCTTGATCGAATATAGAGCTCCGTATACAGTGTGGCTCAACTAATTGGTCAACCCTGGCGATTTCCTAGAATGCCTACTATATGGATCTGTACGGTGTGCAGGGAACATAGATAGCCTTGAAGATCCTTGATCTGCGCAGAAAGGAAATGATCCCTATGAAGTCAGAAGCATTCCTGGATGAAGAGTCAAGGTGAGCACATATGTTGTGCTTAGTGTTCATAGTCCACCTATCAGCCATGTTGATGCAACACAAAAGACATATACGTTAGATTTATGCATTATAGAGAAAAATTGAAACTTTAGCTGTTTTGGATCAGTCTGGTTCAATCGTGCGATTGAACCATACAACTGAGTTCAGTCGTGCGAGTGAGCATGCGGCTGAGTTCAATCGTGCGATTGAACTTGCAACTGAATTGAGTCGTGTGTTAAGCCATACAGTTGAGTTAGTCATGCGACTGAGTTACCGAATTATTCATTCGTGCGATTGAATCGCATGTCTAGCTCAATCGTGCAACTGAAGTTCATTCGAAGTGTCTATTCGCATACGACTCTGTTCGGCACTCCGACTGTGAATCTTGGTCAAAACTTGATGTTAGACATCGTGTTTAGACTCATTAGATTCACAGTAACTCTAAATATCATTTAATATCCTTCATTTCAATGATTATGTTCATTTAAGTGGTCTATTTTAAGAGTATTGCTAATTTCTTGATATTAGGCGATTAGGTCATTTAGTGTTTGATTACACCGGTCATTTTGATCGATTTCAGTACCACAATACCTGTAGATGAACAATAGATCAGATAGTAACACAATCGGCAAGAAATCAAGGTGAGAAGAAATTTTGGTAGGGTGTCTACGTATGAGTAGGTTTTGAACGATTTGGGGGTGGTGAGAAATACGACCGACTCACCCCTCTTTTTATACTGTTTCAACGTACAGTCGTGCGACTATACCCATACTCATGCTTCAGTCGTGCAACTAGACCCATACTCATGCTTCAATCATGCGACTGAATCCATACTTATGCTTCAGTCATGCGACTGAATCCATACTCATGCTTCAGTCGTGCGACTGACTTATACTCCTTCATCCATTCGTATTATTGGCTTAATCTTATGGTCCAATCGCATTGATGTCTCATAGTCATGGTCCAGTCGTGTGACTTGTTCATACTTATGGTCCAGTCGTGTGACTGGCTCATACTTATGGTCCTGTCGTGTGACTGGCTCATACTTATGGTCCAGTCATGTGATTGGCTCATACTTATGGTCCAGTCATGCGATTGGCTCATACTTATGGTCCAGTTGTGCGATTGGCCCATACTTATGATCCAATCATGCGATTGGTCCATACTTTTGAATTTTACCTCACACACTTTCAAACACTTAAAACTTTTACCTTTTGATATTGAACATTATGATCGACGATCATCTCAGACATGACCTTTTAATTTAAACTGTTTAATCATATTAGACATGATCTTTTTAATTTTAAAACCGGATTTGTCACCTCAGACATGACTTATTTTAATTTTGAACATTTTGGTCACCTCAAACGTAACCCCTTTTGAGTGAGTGATTCATAGAATAAATCTAGTTGTAGAGTCCGACATCTACGTAACAAATTACTAGAAAACAAAAAAATTGAAAACATTTTGTAATTTAAAAAAAAACATGACATATTTTTGTATTTTTGATTCGAGATGGAATTAAACCTATTAGAGTACATCTAACTGATTTTTCTTCCTTGACAGCACAACTTCAAGTTAATTTTATCATTTCTGGAACGATTCATTATGGAATCATACAGGTATATCAGAATTTATTTGGGACATTTTAATAAAACAATTTGATGCTAGATACTTGTTTTGACTGAGAGGTAATAGCAGTTTTCTGAAATCATACTAGAGCTATAAGATACACACAATGATTTTGACTGTTAGGAACTGCAACTCATGATGATTGTTGTGACATCCGGTAAATTTCCGTTATCCAACTCCGTTAGTTCCGTTAAGTCTTGCATACACGTGTCGTGAGCACACACTAGTTGTCGTTTAACGTTGGTGACTTAATAATAATTAATAATGTTAAATGGGTGATAATCT
>BJCM01097010.1:0-21229 GCA_018326385.1 Flaveria bidentis
GTAATAATCAAAAACCATTTTTAAGATTAGTTAATTTATACATCAAATTCATGTGTAAAACAAAACCCATTAACAAGGATCTTTATATGAAAGAACATGCTATCAAACAAACATTCAAAACATCATATACTACCTCCTAGAACTCATGGATGAAGAGGGAAGATGATGATTGAAAGTTAAATCATCAAAGTAGAAGACCTCAAGAGGTGATACCCACAAGCCCTTCAAAAACCTTGCTTGTTAGGATGCAACACCAAAGTTTGCTCTTCTTTTGCTCCTCCAAAACTGAAAATCAACCAGCCCTTTTCAGCCTTTAAAACTCGAAATCAGCCCTCATTATTTTGAGGTTCTAGTGCATGTGTTATAGAGAGAAAAAGTGTGTATCTTGATTGAGTGTAAGTGTGGACAAAAGTGTTTTCAAAAACCAAGACAAAAGCTTCTCCCAATGGCCCCTCTTGGGCGGCCGAAATACATCCCAAAAATGGGTTTTCCCCCTATTTTTAGTTTTATAAAATTACACTCTTAACCCATTGTTTTATAAAACTAAAACCCCTTTTAATTTTATAATGCTAACACACTTGTATTTGTCATTGTTTAACTAACTTAAATAATGAAACAAATAACTTCTCATGAACAAATTATCCACATAATATTGTTCATTTACCAAAGAAATGATTTAGAAAACCCATTTTCTAAATTGGTGTTTAATATTTATTTGTATGATCTTATCTACGAATAAATATTTATTGGTGTTTGTTTGGCTTGTTATTGGGTATGTCCCGACTTGGATCATAACGTACTAACCACATCAATCTTCTATGTGTCTTAGGCATATAAGATCCAACAATCACATCATCATCAAACACATACATACCCAAAAATCAAATCCCACCCGCAACATACAAACATAAAGCATACCGGTGAAAACCCATTTTATAAAAAGTTTCATACATGCATTTCCAGCCCCAAATCAGTTTAAAACAAGTAAAAAGGGGGTCCTAGAACTCACCTGAACAACCTCTGGTTATGACTTCTTCATAACCCATTTGCCATTGAGTTCCACCGCCTAGAAACCCACAAAAACACACCCGAACACACAAAAACACACATAAGCATATAACAGAGGCTAAGGCCATTTAAGAACATCATAAAACTATGAATTCTTACCTTGAATTTGATTTTTTCTGGTTCTTCTTTTAAAGAACTTAAAGCTTTCTACTCTTTGTTACTCTCTCTCTTCAATCCAAATAGAAGGATGTGTGTGAAGAGAGTGTGGGCGGTCATCACCTTTTACACTCATTTTTCAAACATTTTGTCATTTTGACACTTTTAGTCCCTCTACTTGGGTTTATTATGTTTTTTTCATTTTCTTTCACTTTCATTCATTCTTTTATTTCTTACCTTTAAAGAAATAACCGGGTGTTACAAGTCCACCCCCTTATTTAGGTTTCATCCCCGAAACCTGTTATTCCTCAAACAAATGTGAGTAATGTTGTCTCATCTCTTCTTCTGTCTCCCACGTAGACTCAGATCCCTTCCTGTGCTTCTATTATACACACACAAGAGCAACCACTTTATTCCTTAACCTCTTCTCTTTACGATCAATGATCGCCATTGGCTGCTCGACATAATTCAACCATTCATTAACCTCGTTATCCTCTAGTGGTACAACCATATTCTCATTTACTTAACACTTTCTTAGATGAGATACATGGAATGTCGAGTGAATTCCACTTAACTCATCTGGTAGCTCCAATCTATAGGACACCTCTTCTACTCGAGCAATGACTCGGAAAGGCCCTATGTATCCTGGACTCAACTTGCCCCGTTTTCTGAACCTAATGATACCTTCCAAGGTGAGACTATCAACATAACTCTGTCACCCACATGGAACTCAATCGGTCTACGTCTCTTATCGGCATATGACTTCGACCTATCTTTAGCTGCCCTCATAAAGGCTTTGATCTTTTCGAGCTTCTCAGTTGTAGCCTCAATCACCCCTATACTCCCTAACTCTTTCTGACCAATATCACCCCAACAGACGGGTGTTCTACATCTCCTACCGTATAGCATCTCATAAGGGGCATACCAATGTTGGCATGATAACTATTGTTATATGAGAACTCAGCTAACTATAAGTGGTCATCCCAATTCCCTCCAAAATCAATAACGCATGACCCGCATCTTCCAGCATCTAAATCATCCTCTCTGACTGACCATCTGTCTGAGGATGATAAGCCATGCAAATATGTAACCTCGTCCCCATTGGTTCATGGAATTTCTTGAAAAATTTAGATGTAAACCGGATGTCACGATCAGAAACAATAGACATCGGCACACCGTGACGAGTTGCAATCTCTTTAATGAATAGATCCGCCAACCTCTCGAATGAATATGTCTCGCGAATCGGTAGGAAATGAGTACTCGTCATCAAACGATCGACTATCACCCATATAGGATCATACCTAATCACGGTATGTGGTAGCTTCGTGATAAAGTCCATGGTGATGTGCTCCCACTTCCACTCCGGTATATCCAAAGGTTGGATCTTTCCATATGGCTTCTTATGCTCCTTCTTCACCTGTAAGCAAGTAAGGCACTTACTCACATACGCTGCTACATTATGTTTCATACCAGGCCAGCAATAATCTTTCTTTATGTCCAGATACATTTTCGTGGCCCCGTGATGGATAGAGTATTGAGTCTTGTGAGCTTCATCCATAATTCTTCCACGTAGATGCCCGAAACAGGGAATCCACATCCGTCCGAACCGGGTTCTAACACTGAGTGTGTTTTCACCCAATTCCACCACCAGACTTCTCATTCTTTCAGAGCTTAGATGATCTTCTTTCAATGCCTCATCTTGAAACTCTTGGAATTTCTATATCTCATCAGAGGTCATAATCAATTGGTAAGCCTTCACCTGAATTAGTTCAGGTCTCTCCGCCACAACATTGGCTTTGCCTGGATGGTAATGGATTTTGCAATTATAATCTTTTATGAGCTCCAACCATCTCCTCTGCCTCATGTTCAAGTCCTTCTGCTTGAAGAAGTACTTCAAGATCTTGTGGTCAGTGAATATGGTACACTTCCCCCATATAGGTAGTGCCTCCAAATCTTTAACACAAAGACCACAACTGCTAACTCCAAGTCATGAGTAGGGTAGTTAACCTCATGGACTTTCAACTGTCGGGGTGCATAAGCTATAACCTTTCCCCTTTGCATCAACACACATCCCAACCCCGAGTAAGAAGCATATGAATAAACCAACAAATCTTTGCTTCCATCGTGTAACGATAGGACTAGAGCTTGAGTCAACCTCGCCTTTAATTCCTCGAAAGCCTTCTCTTGAGCTTGACCCCATACAAACTTTACATCTTTATGGGTCAACTTGGTTAATGGAGATGCAATCTTAGAGAAGTCTTGAATAAACCTTTTGTAATAGCCCGCCAAACACAAGAAACTATGAATCTCGGATGGCGTCGTTGTTGACTTCAATTGCATCACAGCCTCCACTTTTGTTGGGTCCACCTTAATCCCTTCAGAATTCACTACATGACCCAAAAACTGAACCTCGCACAACCAGAATGCGCACTTGGAGAACTTAGCATATAACTTCTCCCTTCCCAATGTCTCCAAAACCTCCCGAATGTGACCGGCATGCTCTTTCTCGCTCTTCAAATAAATCAGGATATCATCAATAAACACAATCGCTGATTTATCTTACATCGGCTGACACACTTGATTCATGAAGTCCATAATGAGAAACTCGTAGTGTCCATAATGCGTGGGAAAAGTTGTTTTAGGAATAACCTGCTCTTTCACTTTCAACTGATGGTAGTCAGTCGAAGGTCTATCCTCAAGAACCAACTAGCACCCCTGAGACGATCAAACAAGTCATCAATCCTTGGTAATGGATACCGATTCTTCACCATTAACTTGTTCAACTCCTAGTAGTCAATACACATCCTCATACTATTGTCCTTCTTCTTTACGAATAACACTGGGGTACCCTCCAATGAACCCCTTATCCAGCAGCTCTTGCAATTGCTCCATCAGTTCCTTCATCTCAATTGGAGCCAACCGATACGACGCCTTAGCAACAGGTTGGGCACCCGGTATCAAGTAAATCTAGAACTCGATCTCGCGAACAGGTGGCACTCCTGGTAAGTCTTCGGGAAACACGTCCGGGAAGTCACACACAACCGGTACATCAGACAGTTTTGTTGTTGGCATATCCACGTCCTTTACATAGGCCAAGTAGGCACTACATCCACGCCTCATGCACTTTCCCGCCACTGTCATCGAAATCACCTTTAGAATCGTAATGACTCGATCACTATAAACCGTCACCAAACTCCCATTAGGCGTTGTCAATCGAATCATATTCTTGTAACACACAATGTTCGACTCGTAGTCCGCCAACTAATCCATTCCTAGGACTACGTCAAATCCACCTAAGGTCATCATGAAGGGTCTAACAGGAAACTTGTGACCTTTTAATTCTATGTCACAACCCTCGATCATCTCAGATATCTTGGTAGACTTACCTATGGTAGTTTCTACATCAAATGGCGCATCTACACTCCTACTTCAAACAAGTAATTTAGCACAGAAAGTTGAAAAAATAAAACTTTTACTAGCACAAGAATCAAATAACATGGAGGCTAAAATTTCGTTTACTAGAAACATATCTGACATAACATCGGGGTCCATCCTAGCCTCCTCCTGTGTTATCGTGAATGCTTTGGCACTCGCCCTCTACCCTTCTCCCCCAGCCTTCTTCACTCTAGAACCTTCAGCCTTTGGCATCTTGCAGTCCCTACTCATATGGCCCGCTCCGCCATAGTTAAAACACCTCCCCCTCTTGCATTCTCTCGCCATACGACCTGGCTTCCCACACTTCAAACACACATTCAATCCCCACCTACACTCTCTGGTGTGCTCCTTTCCATACTTACCACACCTTCTCATTCCCGTAATGGATGTGAACATGCATCGGTCATCCACCTGTCCACCTTTATTGCTTGGAGTGGCCCTGCCACGTCCAACCCACTACCCATTCCAATTCCGGTCACCGCCACCTTTCTTGCTGACTTCAGCCACCACCACGGTCCTTTCATCATACAACCTCCCCGACAAGTCAACCGCCAACCTAAACGTGCTTGCCCGGGCAGCGTTCAGGTGCCTTAGGAAATCGGCCGGCAAGCGCTAGATATACCTCTTGATCTTTTGTGACAAAGGTGTCACTTGATCTGGCACCACTCGTGCCATCTCATTGAACTTGGTGGTGTACTGCTGATGTGTCATTGTTCCCGCCTCCAATTGCAGGAACTCCCTCTTAACTTTGTCCATCTCTCTATTAGGACAAAACTCCTTAATCACTAGCTTCTTCAATTCAGACCACCTCATTCTCCCGATAGCCCGGCTACCCTTGGCTTGGATAATATTGTCCCACTAACACAAAACCGAGTCCACAAATGAGTGGGTAGTGAACATCACCTTTTGGTCTTCCTGATACTCCTTATGTCGAGTACCGCCTCCATCTCTCTCATCCATCGGTGAGCAGCAACAGCAGTACCGTTACCGTCAAAGGTAGGGGCTTGCACTTTTGAAATGCCCCGTAGTTACAACCTCGTGTCAACTCCTGCACAGGCTCTTCTTCCTCCTCCCCATCATCAGAGAGAACCGTCAAAGTCTACGGTTGCTCACGTCCTCCCGAGGACCGGTTCCTCTCCCATCTTTCTCCCTCCCGCACCGCCTTAATCACCTCTATCACTAAAGACAGCAAGACCGTCGGCATGACCTGATGAACATCTTCAACAATAGCCTACTTCACTGAAGCTCTTAAGTTAGCACTCTCATCCCTATCCTCTGGACGAGGGGTCTCGGGTTCTTCATGAACCACCTCTTCAGCTCTAGGCCTTCCTGTTGTTACCCGTGGTTCAGCACCACGACCTCCAACACATGAAGCCTTTGGCGATTTACCACCAGCCATCCTCTAAACACACTATAAGATTCAAACACTAACACGGTCATTCAAGGGAATAGCTCATTTTATGTCAAGTATAGTAAGTCCCAAATTACAATGGCAAGTTTTGATTAGCCACTTACTTTACTCTTCATACCCCAAACAATTCCTATTCTGACTATATCAGTATCTAAATCTACTAAAGGCACACAGATCAAATCACATAACATGTGCACATAAGGTCGGTTAACATTAAGAAAATACCTGATGGCACGCAGCTACACAGACTGGAATCCCCTTCCCTTTCCGTCTCGTTTTCATTTTATGTTTAGGTTTCTTTTGAAAATTTACCCGTTTGACTTAAACTTTGGATCCGATACCAACTTATAATGCCCCGTTCCCGGGACACTCACAACTGGTCAATCATTGCAAATAAAACATATATTTACATTAACTTAAAAAAATTGAAGTGGAAACATTAAATCAAACATTTCATTTCATTATAAATGCTTTTGCAAGTTAATACAACATTTGTTACAAAACATCATTTGTTCATATTACAATGCAAAAACATTATACAAAAGAATGTCATAAACAATGAGCCAAGTAGCCACCCCGTGTCATCCTCAGCAACCATTACCTGCCAACTGGAAACACATAAAAGTCAGCGTTGTTGAGTGAGTTCTTGTTTTAAAATAAAACATACTTTTCTTTCGTTTAAAACCATTCTTTACTTTTGTACATGATCACACATCATACGTACACATAGATAATATCATTTTTATCCTTATCATTCATTCGTTAACTTTCGTTCATTCATCGTTCGTCATTATCATTCAATTTCATACATAACTTTCTTACTTATCTTTCGTATGTTCATTACTTTTCGTTGACATATATAGTACCCCGAACATTGTGCAAGAAGCTAGTTACTAGGCCTGAGGTCTTTCATAGACCTCGAACATTATGCACGGACCTCACTCCAGTACCTAGGTCAAGTACACTCATCACTTATCTTTTCTATTTCATTCCAAACCAATGGCGTATGCTATACCCTGAACATTATGCATGAAGTTGGTTACTGGGCTTGAGGTCATTCATAGACCTCAAACATTATGCACGAACCTAAATCAAGTACCTAGGGCAAGCGGCAAGGATCCCATACATGTGGTTAATCACAAGGATTAGACCCCAGTGTGCATCCTTCCGAGGTAGCTAACTCGCACATAGTTAAGCTAACCCCTTTCATTGGGCGTGAACCTCCATACTTTTCTTGCAAGACTTTCTTACTTTCATTCATTGATTAATGCATGCATTCTTTCATTTCATTCTCTTCCACATTACATTACATAATAATTCTCATTTCATTCATAAACATTCAACATAAAGCCACGGAAAAGAAAAATACATATTAAGGAACATCAACATGAACATACAAACATCACCATACAAGGCACCATCATACATGACATAAGATACATCATACATACCATCATTCATAAGCATAAATCATACCCATCATTCAAATCACATCATACATCACCCATCACATCATCTATGACTTCAAAAATTCAACTTACATATCCCCCGAGAACCTCCCAAGTCAAGCCTACACTTTACATTTTCCCCAAAATCAGAAAAATATTATAAGTCTTTAGGCGCATGGGCACTATTCAGGTGCATGGCCTTCTGGGTGCATGGGAAACACTTAGGCGCTTGGGAAATTTTCAGGCGCATGGCCACTATTGTGGCCCATGGGCAACACTTAGTCATTCTATAGAAAATCTAGGTGCCTGGCCAATATGCAGGCGCATGAGTCCCTAGGCGCATGGGAATATTGGGCGCATGAACACTTAGTATATTTCAGCCTATTTCTAGGCGCATGGGAACACTTAGATAGATATTTTGGTTGGGCACATCAGCCACTGTTAAGGGGCATGGGCAGTCTAAATCACACATAAACATCATTGTTTAGTCCCCAATCAACATATAACCTGTTTTAAACTTAAATCATACATCCTAAGACTTAGAAACATAATTACAGCATCATAAACACATACATACCCAAAAATCAAACCCCACTCGCAACATACACACATAAAGCATACGGGTGAAAACCCATTTTATAAAAAGTTTCATACATGCATTTCCCGCCCCAAATTAGTTTAAAACGAGTAAAAAAGGGGGTCTAGAACTCACCTTAACAGCCTTTGATTATGACTTCTTCAAACCACGTTTGCAATTGAGTTCAACCGCCTAGAAACCCACCAAAAACACATCCGAATACACAAAATCACACATAAGCACATAACCGAGGATAAGGCCAGTTAAGAACATCATAAAAAATGAATTCTTACCTTGAATTCGATCTTTTTTGGTTCTTCTTCAAAAGACCTGAATGCTTTCTACTCTTTGTTAGTCTCTCTCTCAAATCCGGATGAAAGGATGTGTGTGAAGAGAATGTGGGCAGCCATCACCTTTTACACCCATTTTTCAAACATTTTGTTCTTTTGACACTTTTAGTCCCTCTACTTGGATTTTATTGTGTTTATTTATTTTTCTTTCACTTTCATTCTTTCTTTTATTTCTTATCTTTAAAGAAATATCCGGGTGTTACAGTTAAGGGCAGTCAGGATTACTTACCTGCAAACCAGGAACTATGACATTGATAAGATTATATCACTCCCCATAGAGGAACTTAATGAACTGGCTGATATGGAAGTGTTCAGATAGAAGAAGGAAGTAGAGGATGTAAAGCTACTTCTCCAAATAAAAGAGGAGAAGAAACAAAAGAGATTATACAAGCATGTTCCCATTCTTTCCCCGGTTCAAGAAAGTCCTACATAAGAGGTTGTGGCTCCATAAGAACCTCAGGTAGGCAAAAAGACTAATAGGATCAATATGATCAACTACCTGCGTGCCACAGGCCTATACTAGGCATTTGCACTTCTTCCATTGTCCTTTGAGTACATAGAGTTTAAGTATCATAAACAGCTTGAGCTTCCAGTACTCAATGAACAAAAAGCAACAAATAGAAATTAGGGGAAGATATTGCAAGGTCAAGAGCCATCATCCAGAAGAGCATAAAAAAGTCTGTTGTTAGACAAAGTATGATGAACTTCATGAAGCAGTATGGCTTCTCCGTAACAAGACTTGGCCCTATGCCTCTATCTAAAATGGATGAGCACATCATGGTAATCAAGTAGAAGATCAAAAGAGGGGAGCTACTTGACTTACACTCCCATCCAAGTGAAGTTCTTCTTGAAGTGGAGGTTAAGGTTAAACAACCTGAACCTCCTGTTGAGCCTCAATAAGCTTTATCTTCTTACCCATAGCCGGGTCAAACTCCCTTTCCTTCTAAACCTGTTAGGGAGGAACACCCAACTAAGCAAGACAAGACTATCAACAAGGTGCTGCAGAGTAGTCTCTTAAGTTAAAGTCATTAAAGAGGAAGAAGAGAATGGCTTCTAAATCATATTCAAAGAAGAAGAAGAAGTCTAAACCATCCACCTCCATACCTCAGGGTGAGTCAGATCAACCTGAGGAAGTGCATGAAGAGGCAGCCCAATCAGCTCCAATTCAAGTGGCTCATTTTACTTCTGAGAGACCCATCTTTTCCTAGACCTTCACAAATCCAAAAAGATGGCATGTGATTAGGGATCAAGGTGGTGTCAATGTCTACACATGGCTAGGCTTATTCAACCTACCTCTTCATGATCTCTTTGAGATGAGAAGATAGTATGAATGTCTGAGTGATCCTGACTATCTAATGAAGAAGGGCCTCGTCATCATCATGATGAGAACTGTCAACTAATGAAGATCTTCAAATGTTTTGGTAGCAATAGCCTAGGGGAGTTTGTAAGGATTCTAATAAGTATGATGCAATTAAAACATTCAAAGCATCTAAAGTCTCTCTGCATGCATGCACTAAAGTACTAAAGTAGAAATGTTTCAGAAGTTTTACACCTCGCACAAGAAATATTCTAAGTGTAAAATATTCCGAAGCCAAGACCAATATCTTCCGAAGCCAAGACCAATGTCTTCTGAAGCCAAATATGAAGTCTTCCGACGCTTCAAAGACAAAGTCTTCCGAAGCCAGTTTATGAAGACCGACTTCTTCTGAAGACTTTTATGAACATGCTTTTATCTGATGTACTTTTCCATAAAGCTAGACCACCTTTTCACTACAACTCTATTCCAGTCACCAACTTTTACAAGTTGGTGAAATGGTCGATGCTTTTGGGAGACTGTACATTGAGGTCTTGAGTCTGAGCTTTCTAGTTTATGTACTTAATTTTTTTGAATATAGTAGGATGTGAGCTATGGCATGTCATAGTCACAAGTCGAAATTGAATTTTCCTTTTGACTCTACATTTGATTTTGTTGTCTAGTCTTATGTATCCAGCTTGCCTTCAAAGTATGCCCGGCTATAGGATGTAGTATATGTATCTCAAGTACTTGTAACTTTCCGTTAGGCTTTGTAACACTGTGTAATAGAACTTGAGAAGCAACATATTGCATTTTTAAACACAAATACTTGTGTTGCTATCTTGTTCTGTCTCTCATTTACTTGTGTTCTTAGCATCCCTTCTTCTAGTTAACTAGTTCCCTATTTGATTTGTTAAGTGTTCTAAAGAACTTTCCTCAGTTGCATTGTTGTGTTCTAAAACACATCACCCCCTTCAAACGGTCCTGCATAATGGATTAGCAGTTGCGTAAAAATAGGTTTTCATACATATGTAGATTGATTACAATGATTGAAAACAATTCAATTCACATGACAATGTCAAGACTTATAAATACAATAGTGTAACATAAAATACAGAACCAACACAATCAAAACTATTGACTAAATTAACTTGATCTGAAGACGAAACCATATAGAATGAATGACTCTGATTCTAATCACCACATTACAAACAGATGGAGTGGCTTTTTCAATCCAATAGATCTATTATTGTTGTCGTGATTGCATGAATTAATGATTGTGTTATCAAACTATGAACACATTATTGCAAGTAATAACATAACATGTCTTGAATTGAATTTTGAAATAGAATTACAATGAATATCAATAATTGAATATTAAATCACAAGATTTCCCTAAATAATAAAACATGAAATCATGTTATGAATACTCGCTGATTGAATGCTAGACTTGAAACAAAAAGTTTCTCATGGTTCAACCTTAGGGTTGTTGTTTTTTTGATAGAATAAGTGATTTAAAGACTAAGGATGAATTAAGGCTTCAATTGGAATTTGGGGTTTTAATAATTAGTTTAAATAAAATACTTAAGATTGTTTTAATGATAATAGAAGAACAACAAGTCTGTATAAGTACAAGTGAATATGATGATCAAATGTTTGTTTTGTGTACTTGGAATGAAATTGAGAGGTGGGGGAGTTTTAAAGATCTAGCAGAGGGTTTCCCCTTAATCATATAGGTACCTTTTGACTTGATTCGAGTTAATCATTTTAGATTTATTATCTTGGGTTTCGAGTATGATTCAAGTGTAATTACACGATGTTAATATAAATTATTTGTATGTTTAAATTTGTAATTTTCACCTGAACATAACTAGTCAAACAATTTGAATATTCGATCGAGAATCAAGTTGAAACCAATTTAGAATTCATCTTGATATCGCAGCTTCGATTGGGCTTGGCTAACGGTTAAATAGTCATTTGAAACCGTTCTAGGTTCGAAACAAGCACACGAGGATGATAGAATGGTTTAATTTGGTTGAAAAACATACAAATTGTTTTATGGTTAAATAGCCATTTTGGGCTTGGCTAACGGTTAAATAGCCATTTTTGTGAGTTTGGCATCACTGGAGCTCGAGAGGAGGGTGGTCGGAGCTCGAATATCGATTGTCCAGGGGTGGTTTGGGTAAATTACACTTTCGCCCTTGCGATTTCTAAATCTATTAGTTTATGTAAACACTTTTATGTTAAGTTTCAAAATTTACAATATAACCCCTAGACTGATAAATCCCTAATTATATAAATAAATAAAACGTACAAAGGTCTATAAACTTTATGGACTTTATAAAACATTAAAAATGATTTATTTATTTTTAATTCAATATTTAACATGTCATAACTTTACACAAATTTATTTTTGTAAATTTTAAAACTATTAAAAGTTAAACAAATAACATAATCAATGAATATGAAACATTAACATGCATAAAATGACTTAGATAGTGAATTTGGTTTTCATGATTGACTCAATTGTTTTCGAATTTAGATTATCAAAATGAGACAAATATTACAGTCTCCCATACTTTTGGAAATTTTTGGAGGTCACTAGAAGGCTGATATGAAAAATGTACTTGGATTTCATGTTGTGTTCCTAATTGTAGTTTTGGCATGTTTAGACTCTCAATGAGATTTGACTTTAAGAATTTCGCTACGCTTGAGTTTTAAAAAATTCATGATTTTACGAGTTTCTTGAAAAAGTATATAGAATCATTAATTTGATTGGACTTATAACCGATAAGCTTCTAAATTTCAAACCATACAAAATGATAGGAGTATTTTGTCTCATGTGTGTATATGGCACATGATCAATACAAACTCAACTTGATTAATTTGAGAAAAAGCATAAAAAATATAGTTTGGGCATTAATAAGCAATGACATAAACTCTAAAGATACAAGCGTTTATTAGCGTTGACAACAAGGAAGACTAAAGCTTTTTAGTTATTGGTTAGGGATGTAACGTTCACTACGTCGATAATATTTTAAGCTTAATGTACATTGATGATAAAGGCACACACTTGAGCCACAAGAACAGTGTTGACGAGATGGTAAGGGTGACCACAATGAAGTTTTGAGACTTAACCTTCCTCTTCTTTTTCGTAGAAGTTTGTCTACCTTGGTCGTTTATGTGGAAGGCTTCATAGTTGCTTTATTATTTCCCTTTATTGCCAATATTCCAGCTTTGACATGATTGTGAGTTAATTTGTGGTAGAAATCTTTGAGGGTTGCAATATTTCTACCCCAAATGGTATCTTGAATCTGGGAAACCAACAATATATTCCTCATTGGCCTGAGAGAAGGGTAACTAGATGAGAGACATCTGGACTCAGTTTTAGAAATCTGCTAGTATAGATGAGGTTTTCTCTACTTTCCTGTGATAAATCCTAGAATTTGGCTTCCAATTTCTTGATTTCATTTATCGATTGGAATTCTCGAGTCATGAGTTCTTTGACTTCATTCCAGGTTACGCCATAGCAGCATCAGTTCCACAAGTTCGTTTCACCCAGTTTCACAAAGTGAGTTCTCACTTTTCGAGAACACTTGTAGCATAGCGAACCTTGAGTTTTTCGGGACACTCACTGTTAAAGAAGGTGTTTTGATAATCTCAAACCATTGTAAAAGACTAGTGGCTCTTTCGTCCTACTAAACTTTGTTGGATGATAAAAACTAAAGTGCTTGTAAGTACAAGTTTGAGGAGGATTTTATGTAGCTTGATATTGGACAATGTTGTTGCCTTGGTTCAAATGGGTAATCAGTGATAAGATGACCATAAAAACTTCACATGCCATAATGGAAGTAGTCTTGCAACTAGAATTTCTATATTAGGATAGGTTTTGACCACACATGCTAAAAGATTATGAAAAACTTTTTTAAGAAACAAATAATGGGTTTATAATTTCAATAAGATAAAATCAAAAAAAGATGATTTAGAATATCAATGAGATATTCCATTTGGTTCGCAATCTATAAAGAAGACAGGCGTACCTAAAAGTAGAGACTCGTCCCAAGCATTCCCATGTAATGTAAATGGATCCATCAATTTATATGGATTTATATGAATATCTTGCCTAAACAAAACACCTTGAGTACATGCATCACATTTTTCTAGCATTGCATGTTTTCAGATATGGGAGATAGACTTTAACGGGATTTGAAAACCATGAATAATAATGCAACATTTGAAATTTGAAAATCATTTTATTTAGGCACAATGCCTTAGATTATGAATTGCATTAATTCAAATCATAGTATATAATTATTGCATAAGGTATATAACCACATAATCATGTCCAAGCACATAATGCATATAAAATCCTGTCTAAGCATATTAATTACTTGAAAGGACTCATGTGCAAGGTTCTTAGTTATAGTCTAATTCATTCCATTTCTAATAACCTAATTCCGTATAACCATTGGTCTAATACCAATCTGGCACACCCCGACCGACGGTGGAACCATCGAGGTAAACGAACCTCTGGAGACCATACAAGTGCACGTCGAGCCCATGTGAAGGGTGTGGTAAAGATATGTGATGTGAATCGATTGCTCATAGTACATGTTAGTAAATATGTTGAAATATATTAAATGTCATCTTCATAGAATGAGATAAATCAATGATATAACAAAATACTTTTGCTAAACTATGTCTAAGTTCTAAATGAGCATGAAGAAATCCACTAATCTGCATTCCTAAAATCATGTTATAAAGTAATGAGCCAGCAAATGAATAAGCCAGTGAGTAAACATAGGTTTGCATACATATATAGATTGATTAAAATGATTGAAAATAGTTCAATTAATATGGCAATATCAATACTTGTAAGTGCAATAGTGTAACATAAAAGACATACCAACACATTCAAATGTAATGAATGAATTGACCTGCTTCGTAGACAAAGCCTTATAAAAATGATTAAAGTTCCAATCACCATGCGACTAAACAAAATGGGGTGGGTTTGTTAAACCAATAGATCAATCATTGTACCGTGGTTAAATGAATTAATGATTTTGTTATCATCAGGTTTATCTAACAATGAACACATTATGCAAGTAATAACATAACATCTATCAATGAATAAGAAAGGAATTCAATGAATATCAATGATTGAATACTAAATCACATGATTTCCCCAAATAATAAAAATGAAAATGGGCTATGAATACTCACTTAGATAAGTCTTGCATTATCTAACTTGTACAAAACTTATTTCAGTTCCATGAATGGCAGGATAAAGATCTAAACACTCACATCTATTTATTCATTTTACCTGGAAAACTTTCAAAATTAGTAATTGTTTAGATGATGTAATTAGGCTAAGACTTTTTACATTTTCACTTTGAGGCCAAGCCATTGACTATCTTGCTTTTCTTCCTCCTATTCCATCATGACATAGGCGGAAATGGATGAACAATTCCTCTTGAAATACTTTCCACTCGATCGCACTGGAAAATTAAAAAGCAACATCAGCTTCGGCCAAGAAGATGATGAATCATTACACCTAGCATGGGAAAGACACAAATGTCTCTTTACGAGATGCCTACATCATGGACTTTATTTGTGGCTATAGTGTCAAACCTTTTATGATGTAATGAGCGAAGCGCACAAACAAGATATTGATCAAACTGGGGGAGCAGATTTTGGAAGTGTCACGCCAACAGAAGCATACCAAACCTTGGAAACATAGAAAAGCTTTGCTTACAATCCTTTAAGAAAATACTCTATTTTTAAAGGCATTCATCAAGTAGGCTCTAAAAACCTAGTTTCAGCCTAATTAGAAGCCCTCATGAAATGATTCGAATAATTGAAACCTAAACTTAAAAAGACTCAAACATGGTGCAACACATGCAAAGATTCTCACAAGTCCAATGAATGTCCATAAAACATGATGATGGTTAAAGATGTTGACTATGTAAGAAACCAAAATAATTTATTGAATAACAACTCGACTTAGAGAAACAACTCAAATTATAGTGAAGGAGACAACAACCAATCATCCCTCTGGATTCAATCAAAGGTCACCCTACCAACAATAGAAACCACCATACCAAGGTCCATGAAGCGGTAACCAAGACCATGGAGCATCATCAGTTGAAGATTTTGTTAGATCATTATAATATTTTGGGTACAACAAAATAAATACTTAACAAAGTTGCACTTCCGATGCTAAGTTGAAGATCTTCCAAAGCATAAAGATGAAGAGCTTCCGAAGGATGAACTCAACCTTCCAAATATAAGCTACTTCTCCTTTCGAAGTTAAACACTTTGAAGATTCAAGACACAGATTCCCAAGAGTAAAGTCTTAAACTCTAGTATAGGTAATGGAAGAACTTGATTCTTTCGAAGTGTAAAAGATTTTGGAAGAACGTATTCTTCCTAAGCGATTTAACCTTCAGAAGAATCAATTATGAAGCAAAGAATCATAGTATGGTCTGACTGACATGCATTCTCAAATTTTGATATACTACTGGTACATTCCCAGACACATGCAGTTAACCATACTTTATTCACTATTCACCTTTTTTCCATTAGTACAGTTACCATCTTTGGTTGGTGATAAAAGGTAAGTCATGGAAATGTCATGACTACCTAATCTAGGATGTCGTGACAAAAGGTTGTCAAACTCTTATATACTACCTTACTTCTAGCAATGTAGTATTTGTCTAGTGGTAAGTTCGAGTTGGTTATGTAAGTATAACCGGCTATAGATAGTAGTATATATACTTTCTCATTATAACTCATTCATATATGCTTGTAAGAGTCTTGTAAACTTTGAGTTGAAAGTAATATATACAAGTATCTTGAAAACCATTATTGTGTTCATTAACTTAGTATATTAATATCAACTTAGTTGAGATTCTGCATCATTATCTGAGTGTGTTTTAAGTGAGTTTGAGAGATAAAGCTTGTATTGAGAGACCAACATCGATCCTTTAATTAGTATCAGAGCTTTTTCGGCTCTTGATTGTGAGATCTAACCATCCCAAATCACATTGTTTCTTCACTTATCCATTCATTACACTGAAAAATGGCACTCAACCAGAAATATTCTGAATCTAAGATGGAAACTATGACTAAGGCTCCATTGATCACTCCTGATAATTTTAGAGCTTGGTGCAAATGTATCAAAGGATTCATTAAGTATTAATACTACAAAATATGGAGGTCAATCACTCATGCTCCTTACAAGCCAAAGGTTGAGTCCTACGTAATGGTCTCATGATTGAGAAGGGTGTTGAAGATTTCTCTGATGAAGAGTTCAAGAAGATGGACATCGACCGTAAAGCCCTAACAATGTTGCTCAGAGCCATACAAAACTCCATAATGGTAGGATTTCAGCACTGTGAAACCACCAAAGATCTTTTTGACGCTGTGACATTGATGTATGATGGGTTCTCTTCAAGAAAGACGTATTGAAGTTGCAATTTGAGAACTTTACATACATTGCTCGTGAGACCTTAAATTAGCAATACTTCATGTATATTGACTTAATCTCTTAACTTCAGGCTATGGGCATGATTCTTGAAAATAGAGACATTGCATGAAAATTCATGAGTGCACTTCCTCATGAACAGACTTTTTATTCTGTCTCAATCAAGAGAACTGAGAATCTCAACACTCTAACAAGGACTCAACTCTATGTAATCCTTGATGGATAACATAAGAAAATGGAAACTTAGAAATGCCAACTGTGAGTAGAACTTAAAATCTTTCCATCATCAATGCTCTACATATTGTTGAAGGATCAAGCACTCCTCTGCCCTAGTGGTTCCTAAACTACCCTCAACAGCCATCATCATCTTTTATGCCTTACATTAAATTTCCTAAGACACATAGGTCTCAACAGGCTCAACAAAGTCCTTTCCAAGAATAATTGTGCCTTTGTTTCATGAAATGGGCACTCCTAAGATTTTCAATTTTGTTTTGATTATCTAGAGTGTTTTATCACAGATGACGTGGGGTATATGTACATTGTCCAACAAATGCCTCTTTTAACCTACAGAGTAAAGAAGTTCTTCAATAGAACAGGAAGGCAGTTCCCTTAGAACCCAACAAATAGCAAATTTGGGTTTGACAAGTCAAAGGTCAAGTGTTAAATGCAACCAACTTGGTCACGTTGCAAGGGAATATAAGGCTCAAAAGTTCAATCATGGAGCTACTCAAGCCTCCCAACATCCTATAACCTCAAACTCCACTGCAAACCCAACTGAGTAACAAATAATTGTTGTTGCTCAAGAAGTTGACTTGAGCTTTATGGTGCAAGATGTCACTCCTGCTTAATCTCTCATGGCTGGAACTAAAGACAATATGGTATATGAACATCTCTATACCCCAACTTATATTGCTAAGGTTAAACTACATCAGGGCTATAACGTGGAAATGAAATCTAATATTGAGTCATTAAATATACCAAAAATTTATTTTAATAGAGTAGAATCTGAATACAAACTTAAATTGAAGTGTTATAAAAAACTATTTTTTCTATAAAACATGAACATTCAAACTATAGGCTCAAATAAAGGATTTAGTCTCCAGGTTGACTAAGCTCAGTAGCCAGTACCTGACAGTTCTGACTTACTCCCAGTAGCCATATGTTCTTCTGGGCATACATCATGTTTCCTAAGACTCCAAGGTCTCAATAAGCCCAGTCAAGTCCCTTCTAGGATAGTTGTGTTTTCGTCATAGGGAATGGACACTCTAGTGATTTTCAGTTTTGTTTTGATGATCTAAAATGTTTTACCTGGATGATATTGAATACATGGACATTGTCCAATAGATGGATCTATTAACTTATAGCGCAAAGAAGTTCTTTAAGAGAATTAAAAGGAAATTTCCCCAAAACCCAACTGATAGCAAGTTTGAAATTGACAAGACAAAGGCTAAGTGTTATAACTGTACCCAGCTATGCCACTTTGCCAGGGAATGCAAGTCTCTCAAATTCAATCCAGGATCCACTCAATCCTTTACACATCCCACCACACCTAAGGCCAACAGGAAGTCAACTGAACAATACATAGCTATATTTCTCAAGAAGTTGATCGGAGCTTCATTGTACAAGATGTGACTCCTACTCAAGCATTGATGGCTGGAACTAATGGAAGCAATGTATTTGATGGCTATACTTGAGCTTGCATTGCTAAAGTTAAAATGTATCAGGACCACAATATGGAAATTAAATCTGACATTGAATCTTTAAATATTCTTAAAAGTGATTTTAAAAGGGCTGAATTTCACTTTCAAGATAAAAATGAAGAGTTAAAGAAAATGGTGTCATCATTAAAATATGAACATACCAATTATAGGACTGAAATCAAAGATTTATTCTCCAAATTGATTGAGGCTCAAGCCTAGCTTGTATAAGTTAAGGCTTAAACTAGGAAGCATGTTATTTCTGAGCAAAACATCCAAGACACTCTTAGATCATCCTTCCACTCAAAATTTTGTGTTGGATCAAGAAGAAGGTTGGTGCAACCAAAAGCAATTCACTTAGACAATTTCGGTACTACATGCAAGGGCTTCCGAAGCTTAGCATGGAACTTCCGAAAGTTGTAGAGTTCTTCCGGAGACAAAGTGAAAGATAAACTTTCAAAGACAGAACTCTACTTCTGAAGTCAAGAGCATGCTTCCGAAGGTCAAGTCTTAGAAGAATAATCTAAAGACCACTTCCGAAGTATGATGAAAAAAAGAAGTCTTGAAGCCTTGGAAGAAGTAGTCTTTTCCGAAGTATAAGTGACTTCGGAAGTACTTACTCTTCCGAAGCCATTTAACCTTCAGAAGACACTGCTATGAACCAGTGGACACAAGTATGGTCTCTGACACTCTGCTGCAGACTTCTGATACTGCATGGCTTGTTCCTAAAGAGCCATGTAGTTGACCATACTTTATTCCACTGTTCATCTTTTTATGATAGTACATGTTACCAACTTAGTTGGTGACAAAAGGTAAGTCAAGGACATGTCCTGATTACCATATCTCAGATAAGACTTTATCCGAGATACCTTAAGCTATAGTCTTGTAGTATAGGCTTTACCTATAGGATCCCAGCTGGTATCAAAGTATATCCGGTTGTAGGTAGTATTATATATAGGTTCTCTTTGTAACTCATTCCACACTGCTTGTTTGTCTTTTATTACTGAATTGAGAAGCAATATACAAAAGTACCTTGAAAATTACTTCTTGTGTTCTTTATTACTTTCTATGTTGTGATCAACTCTTACTAATTCTATCCTTACCCAAGTGTTGTTCTAGGTGAGTTCGAGAGAAAAACAGTGTGTTAAGTGACAAATAACGAACCTCCAATTGGTATCAGAGCTATTTAGGCTCTTGATTGCGTGATCTAACCATCCAAATCAACCTGTTTTTCACTCATCCCTTCGACTCACTCACTCAAATGGCCTTAACAAATCCGAAGTAGAGATGGGAACAATGACAAAGGCTCCCATCATTACTCCTAAAAACTTCAGGTCTTGGAGCAGAAGAATGGAAGGCTTCATTAGATACCAAGACGACAAAATGTGGAACTCCATTGTCAATGGCCCATATAAGCCAAAGGTGGCTTCACCTGGTGGAAACGGTGCCATGATAGAAAACATTGTTGAGGACTATTCTGATGAAGACAGAAAGAAGATGAACATCGACAGCAATGCTATGACCATTCTCATGACTACAATACCAAACTCCATTATGGTGGGGTTCGAGCATTGCTAGACTGCCAAAGAATTATTCGATGCACTTGCTCACATATACGCAAACTCCAATGACTCAAAGAAGGACTCACTGAAGCAGTAGTTCGAGAACTTCACTCACATTGCTGGAGAGACCCTCAGCCAGCAGTACTTCAAGTACATGAATCTTATCTCTTCTCTTCAGTCTGTAAAGATCACTCCGGAACTTAGAGATCTTACTAGAAAGTTCATGAGTGCTCTTCCAAACGAGTGGACATTCTACTGTGTCTCTATCAAGAGAACAGAAAACTTGAACACTCTTACCATGACTGAACTCTATGGCATCCTCGATGGATATCACCTAGAGATGGAGAGTAAGAAGAGCCACCAAACAAGCATACCCATGAGTCTTCCTGCTAGCAACGCTTTAATGGTTGCTGAAGGATCATTACCCCCACAACCTCAGCATTACCTAACCTACCAGCAGCCATCCTACTCTCCTGGACCATACATCACTTTCTCTGAGACTCCAAGGTCTCCACAGGCTCAACACAACTCCTTTCAGGAAAGTTGTGCTTTTGTCTTAGGAAGTGGAGACTCAGGGGATTTTCAATACTGCTTTGATAATCTTGAGTGTTTCAGTCTTGACAATGTAGAGTACGTGGATATTGTCCAACAGATGGCTCTTTTAACTTATAGAGCGAAGAAGTTCTTTAAGAGAACTGGAAGGCATTTCCCTCAAAACCCAACTACTAGCAAGTTTGGGTTTGACAAGACCAAGGCAAAGTGTTACAACTGTAACCAACTGGGTCACTTTGCAAGGGAATGCAAG
>BJCM01097016.1:0-14012 GCA_018326385.1 Flaveria bidentis
CCATAACTGGAAAACTGAAAATAGTGCTGAAGTGGAGTCCTCCGTGCACCATGTCTAAGATCCCACTACGGGAAATGCAACAGGACTTCACTCCACACTTCAAATGGTGGTACTATGATTGGAGGACAGGAGAGGCAGTCATAGTTTTGAACAAGAATGTTGTAATGGAAACCATCAGGGTGTTTGACCCTATTTGGCTCACAAACTTGTCTGTAGATGATGTATACACATTATACAAGTGGCCATTGTTCTATGACTCTCAAGATATTGTACAAGCTCTACAATTTTAGAACGTGATAAGACTCTGCTTTGCTTTTGAGATACACGCAGGAGTCACAAGAGAAGAGAAGTACAAAAAGTATGAGGAGGTTATGAAGATGGTAAGATACATGTGTCCCTAGTTTCTGAACTCAATGTAATATGTCTTTAGTGTCTTACACTTATGTAATAGTTGGTACTTAATGAAATGTAAACGTTTGGTTATGTTCTATAATGTTTAATATTTCATTAATGAGTTGTTTAACACATATTGAATTGATTATATAGGGTTGTGGTTGTTTAAACTAATATAAATAATGTAATGACAATTAATACCTTCAAACTTAGTAATATGAAGTTATCATGCGAATGGCCCATGCTAATGGACCACACGCATGAACAACTTCATGCGAATGACTCAGTTGCACGATTGAACCAGGAGACTGGATCAGTCGTATGATTGTAATATAAGATTGGCTCAGTCGCATGACTGAACACTCAGTCGTGCAAATGGATCAACCATATAGCTCAATCGCACGACTGAACCATGCTAATGGTTCAGTCTCCCAAATGAGCAACCCTAACATATAAATACCACCTAATTCGTGGAAAAACGTAAGCATTGAACACATTTCGACTCCAGATGTACCCTAGCCGTCCAGAGACCTCTAAGAACATATTTCAAGTTCATAGATCGCAGTATCTCGATTCCAAATCGTTCTTAACATTTAGATTCAATACATAATTGTTTTTACGTGTGTTCTCACTGATTGGATCGCCAATCAAATAGGATTCCGCACTATTTGATTTGGTATACACGTTAATCAGTTAGTATTTCGTTCAATACACGATCCTAACACCTTCCATAGGTTGCCACCAAGTATCAAAGTCATTAGGAGTGATCAGTGGAGACTTTATAATGGTACCAGTTTCTGTGTGCGCCTTTAAGAGAGCGGCCACTTGAGCTGGTAAGTGTTTTGTAAAACTGAAGAGATATAAGATGGTGAGATCTTACAATAAAGAGCCTTAAAAACTCTCATACAAGTTGTAAGACCAACGAAGGGTGTTAATGTAACAGTTTCAAAGTGTTAGGAGAGTTGAAACACCTGACAGATCAAATAGGAACCGACTTATGATGAAACAAAGAAGAAAAGTAAAGAATAAGAACAAAAACAATATAATATGGTTTTAAAGAATAATGTATATTATTCTCAAGTTCTTACAAAGTGTTTCAAAGCTTACATAGAAATTACAAGTACTTGAGATACTTTATACTACATCCTACAATTGACCATACTTTTAAGGCCAGCTGGAAATACTAAACGAGACAACAAGATCAATTTAAAGTAAAAAGACAAATTGTCTTTTGACGAGTGAATATTACATGCCATAGCTCATATCTTTATCAAATACAAAAAGAATAAAAGTACAAAAGTAGAAAGTTATAGACATAAGAGCTTAATCTATAGTTTGAAAAAGGTATGGACTTTTCATCAATTCAATAAAGTTGGTGAGTCTTCAGAAGTGGCAGCAAAAAGCAGTTAGCTTTTGACAAAAGGTGATTAAGAAAATAACATGTTTTCTCTCTCTTTAGAAGAAATCAGTCTTTGGATTCGAAAGACTTTTTCTTTGGAGCTTTGGAAGACTTCATCTTTGGCTTTGGAAGATTTGGTCTTTTGGCTTTGGAAGATTTAATACTTAGCATAATTCACTTATTTATATCAAATCTTTTGAAGTAACTTCCTTTACTTCACATGTGCATCCTGAGACCTCTTGGTGCATCAGCCTCTAAGTATAATCCTTACAATTTTTTGCTCTTGACTTGCTTCTAGTCACCCATTCATCAGTATTACAAATAATGTTTTACACTACATGATTTTTGTGTATCCTTGAACTAGGAACAACATCTACTTTGGATTGATACATTAAGATTAGACACATTCAGGTCACCTTGGTATGTAGCATTTTCTTGAATGAAGTGTGTACGAGAGTCATGGAAATAATCATAAGTTATTAATATTGGACATATCAATCAAAAGCACTATGATTTATTCCCTCTGTTTGATTTATCACACCGTAAACATTTATTGGGATAGATCAATGTTGCTGAACTTCAAGTGATATCTTAGGTGAATTTATTGGCACTAAAATAGGACCATCCTCTGTTGATGTACCGTTAATCTATGGTGGTGTAACTGGATCACTTTTTAAAGGAACTTCTTGAACTTGTACATGAGTAAATGATGGAGGAATCATTGAGAAATCAACTTGTACAACTTCAGTTCTTTAAGATGTAGTTCTTTTTTGATTAGCTGCAGTTGACATGTTAAATTAATTAGATGATTTTGTAAAAGAGTCAATATAAACAACAAATCAAGAGGATTCAAGAACTTAGGAAATGTGTGCTCATTGAATTTAACATATTTGGATTCAATAATTATGTTTAATCTAAGATTAAACATTCTAAATGCTTAATATGTTTATGAATATCTAACAAAGAATCCTTCATCAAATTTAGGAGAAAACTTTACTAGATGATCTCTATTTTTCAATATTAAGACATGATTAGAAAATGATATAAAGAAACAAATTAAAGGTTTGTTATAAAATAATAGTGCATAAGGTGTTATCTTGGTTTCTTTGACTATTGAAGTTTTGTTTTGTATATAACAAGTTGTTTGAACTTCTTTTGCCCAAAGGTGTTTGGTAGTTTAGCATGAGCCAACATGGTTCTTGTTGCCCTAACTAGTGTTTTCTCTCTTAACTCATGTACTCTATTTTATTATGGATTTCTAGTTGTAGTTGATTGATGAGAATTACCCTTGTTAGTATAAAATAAACTTGTGAACTTCTTTTGCCCAAAGGGGATGAGAGAACTGGACCAAAGTCTTCTCTCTCACCACCAGCATGGAGTTCTTGGCTATAGGTTTTCCTCTGCTCATTGACAACCTCAATTGAAGTGTCAATGGGATGAGTTGCTATGGTTGAGGTCTGAATGATGTAATCACTTGCTAAAGTGAGAGCCTCTTCCCTATGGATTTCCTGAGCAGGTTCAAAAGGAGCCACCTCAGTAATAGGTGACTGATATGGGCTAGACATAGGTGACTCAGGAGCACTCATCTCTCTTTGAGTAGGGGAGGAGTAGAGAGACTCATGGTGCTCATTGAAACCTAAGTCTTCATCAGTATATAAGACAAGTTTGGGAATTGGGTGGTTTAAGTCTAAAGGCTAGGGATACAAACTATCCCCTAAAGGTTGTTCACATGAGTGTTGAGACTTAGAGTGAAGGCTTAAGGAAGTTGGGCTTGTGAGCTCATCAAGCCGAGGAACCTCAACACTGATCCTTAAAGAGATGGGAGTGGTTTGCTCCTTAGGGAAAGTGGGAGCTCTAGTATCCACTTCCTCATGTATGGTTGAGTGTATAGGGGCCTGCATATAATCAATAGCTTGAGTAGGGGTTCATTTGGATTTTCTTTTGTAGGTAGGGGTGATTTGAGGTCTTTTTGGTGGTTAGAAGAGGTAGAAGGTGTGGGTTCAACCCTAGCTTGTGTTGCTAGGTTGTAACCTTGAGCATTGAGCTCTAACATTTTAGGGACAATGGTTGTTTCTACCCCTGAGAAGCCTACAGTTGGCTTCTTCATGATTTTAAAGATGTTGACCTTCATCTGTCCCAATTTAAGAATATTACCTATTTCCCTCAACTGTGAGGCCAGTTCACAGTTGAGAATGTATTGAACATATCTAGGAAACCTATAATACTCCAAGGAGTCCAAGTTAGCAAGTAAATTGGTATAAACAAACTGAGAGTACTTGAACTTAACCCCCTAAACCATTCTATGCACTATGAAGGAGAGATACTCAGGAATCTAGTCCCACCCTCCATGCTTATTGGACAAGCTGTGGATCACCACATAAAGTAGGTATTTCTACTAGGATGAGACCTTCCTTTTCCTAAAGGTCTTTACAGAGAAATCTCTCTCATAGCCCATTTGTTAAAGGAATGAATGACATTTTCCTTTAGGAAGGACAACTCACCTTCTTCATCATCCAGTTGAAATGATTGTTGATGATGGCTAGAGTGATAAAGATTGTCCTCCCCTGCACTGTGGCTAACAGTGCCTTCTCCCCATCCATAATGACCTCTTGGAAGGTCTTCCAAAATTCAAGCATGTGATCCTCATAGAGAGTAGGATCAATGGTGAGGGAGGTGAATTAGTTTGACAAAGCCAGAAAATGGCCAACCTCTGAGAAACAATCATCTTTCTCAGAGTTCAACAGAGCAACCTGGTTTTGTTGCCTATGAAGTTCCATGGAAAAATCAGGGTTGTTTCTGAGATTTAGATTGGCCATTTTGAGAAGATTAAGGGTGAAAGAAGGTGAAGAACAAAGGAAGTTTGGGAGAATTTAGGTTGGAGAAATAATGCAGATGAAGAAGAAAGTTAAAGAGGGGAACCATTGGGTTTATATTTGAAATGGATTTAAGAAAAAGTTAATGAAAGAGGATAAACTTTGAAATTTGGATGCCGGTCCCACATGTGAAAAAGTAGTTTGCTTTTTGCTCAAAAAGTAGTTTTCTTGGAAGTCGAAAATCTTTCGAAGGTTATTTGTCTTCGGAAGTTTTTATTAAAAGCTTCCGAAGTCAAAATGACTTCGGAAGATAATCCTGAGAATTTTGAAATTAAGACTTGAATGCTTTATTTAGTTAAGAATAAAGCTTCCAAGAGTTAATTTGCTTTGGAAGAAAATTGTCCTTCAAAACATACAAGTGTTTAAGAAAAGATTTAAGCTTCGAAAGACATTTCAGAAATTTCTTCTGAAGGCAATTTTACTAAGACAATTGTTTGTTTTAAAGGCATAAATTTCTGCTCATCAAAGGCTTTGGTGAACAAATCAACATATTGTTCATTTATGTTAACCTTGACTATTTTAATTAATACTTTTCAAAGTTTTCTCTAATCAAATGATACCTGATATTGATGTGTTTTGTCCTTGAGTGCTGCACATGATTCTCTATGATAGAGTACTATTGTTGTCTATGTGAATGGGAGTCTCCTTGAAGTTTATTCCGTAGTCAAGCATCTGATTCTGAATCCAAAGTACTAGAGCACAACAACTTGCAGCAGTAAGGTATTCAGCTTTAGCAGTTGATGCAGAGACACAGGATTGTTTCTTGGATTGCCATGAGAAAACCTTTCCACCAAGAAACTAACATCCCCCTGATGTAGACTTTGCAGTCATATTGCACCCACTATAATCACTATCTGTATATGCATATATATTTAACTCAGAATTTCTTGGATACCAAAGGCCAAGTGTTGAGGCACCTTTGAGATATCTTAAAATTCTTTTGAAAGTAATAAGATGTGACATCTTGGGGTTGGCTTGATATCTTGCACAAACACATGTGGCAAACATGATAACAGGACTGCTAGCTATAAGGTACATATGAGACCAATCAAAGTCCTGTAAAGGTGTTCATCCACACACTCCCCCTTAAGATCAGGCCCAAGGGAGTGGTTTCTTGCTATTGGTGTCTTAGCAATCTTACAATCAGTCATGTTGAATCTCTTGAGTATGTCCTGGAGATACTTTGACTAACTTATGAATATGACATCTACAAATTGCTTCACTTGAATTCCCAGAAAGAAATTGAGTTCCCCCATGACACTCATTTCAGATATGTCCTTCATCGGCTTCTCAAAGCCCTTGCAGAGCCTTTGATTAGTTGAACCAAAGATGATATCATCTACATATACTTGAACTAGTATCAAGTCATTTCCTTGTCCTTTGATGAAGAGAGTTCTATCTATAGTACCCCTTCTATATCCATGCTTGTAGAGATACTGAGATAGAGTCTTATATCATTTTCTTGGTGCTTGGTGCAGCCTATATAAAGAGCCTTCTCAAGCTTGCAGACATAATCAGGATGATTAGGTTCTACAAAACCGGGTAGTTGTTTGACATACACCTTTTTATCAATCACCCCCATAAAGAAAAGCACACTTGACATCAAGTTGATAGACCTTGAAGTTCTTGGATGCATCAAATGCCAAGAATGTCCTAATAGCTTCCAGTCTTGCTACAGGAACAAAGATATCAGTGTAGTCAATTCCTTCTTATTGTGTATACCCTTGAACTACAAGTCTTACCTTATTCTTGATGACAAGTCCTCTATCATCCTTCTTATACTGAACACCCATTTGGTCCCTATAGTAGTCTTCCCTTGAGGAAGAGGACATAGATTCCAAACCTTTTGCCTTTTGAATTGAATAGCTCCTCTTGCATAGCCTCAACCCAACTTCCATCCTTTAGAGCCTCATCAATTTTCTTTGGCTCTATCCGGGACAAGAAACAAGAATGAAGACAAACATTTGCATCATGGGTTTGTCCAGTTGTTCTTACCCCTATGTCAAATCTCCAATGATGTTTAGGTGGGATGAGACTAGTGGATGCTTAGCTGAGGGATCACAACAAGTTGCTGAGAGAGATCTAAATTAGAAAAATTTAGATATGGTATTGATGTTTCTCCCACCACATCAACACACTTATCAAGAGAGACTTATCCAATGAGTGTGTGACATCATTGATGTTGTCATTAATGGAATGGTTATCAACATCAAGAAATTCCTGATCAATATCACCACCACCATGCTCTCCAATATTTGAAACTTTTTCCTTTGAGTTGTGTATCTCTAAGCTAGAATTTGAAGGTACTTTAGAGGCATCAACAGGATTTGTCATTGATGTGCTATTAGAAACTTCATTTGCTGGATTGGTTACCACTAGAGCTTAAGATGTGTAGCTTGAAGGGCTTCCTAGCTCAAATCTTGGATCACGATCACCTATAGGTAATATATCTGTAGACCCTAAACCATGCTAACAAGTTTTGTTAAAATAGTTGGTAACTAAATCAAGACCAAAGAGCCAATTTGGACCAGAACCTTTCACAGTGGGAATGTGCTCATTGAAAGTCACATTGGCTGACTCCTCAACTATTCTAGTTTTAAGATTGTATACTCTATAGGCCTTAGCTTGAGAAGAATATCCAATGAAGTGTCCATTATCTAATTTCTCAGCAAACTTGGGAATTTGGTCTTTGGAATTTAAGATGGTGCAAAGACATTCAAATGACCTAAGAAAACCAATCAAAGGTTTCCTGTTATTCCAAAGTTCATAAGGAGTCTTACCAAGAGTCCTAACCACTAAAACTCTATTTTGCACATAGCAGACAATGTTGACTTCCTCTGCCCAAAGGTGTTGGGCAGCTTAGAGTCAGACAACGTTGTTCTTGCAGCTTTAATAAGTGTCTTGTTTCTCCTTTCGTGAACACCATTTTGCTGAGGAGTCCTGGGAGCACTGTATTGTCTTGTAATACCCTTTTCATCACAAAATGCATCAAGGATTCGGTTCTTGAATTCAGTTCCTTGATCATATCTTATGGTCTTGACCTTGTGATCACATTGATTCTCAATCTTTAAGATGAAATTCTTCAGAATCTCAAGTGTCTCATCCTTAGTTCTAAGGAAGAAGACCCAAGTGAATCTTGTAAAGTCATCTGTGATAACTAAATAGTAAGAGCACCTTCCTAGACTCATTACACTAGTGGGGCCAAAGAGATCCGCATGTAACAAGTGTAGGGGAGTAGTGATGGAGTTTCTTTCCTTTGGCTTGTGAGATACCTTGGCTTCCCATTGAGCTATTCCACATAATAGTCATCACTTGTAAACTCTTTCTTTGGCATTCCAGTTACCAAATCATTCTTAATCAATTTGTTCACATTTTTAAAGTATACATGGCACATTCTTTTATGCCAGAGAAAAGACTCATCACTATTTTCTTTAGATTGAAAGCATGAAACTTTTCTTGAGGGAGATGTTTCTTGCAAATCCATTTTGTACATGTTCCCTCTCCTAGGGGCTCTAAGCAGGATATGCTCGTGAGGAATGACCACCCCGGGCCTGAGAACAATGCACTCATGCTAAATGAAGAGCATGTTCTGACTCTGATCACAAAATTAGGATACACTCAGAAGATTGTACCTAAGCTCCTTGATAAAATTTACCTTCTTAATGATGAGCTTACCATTTGTGACCTTGCCCCTTCCTATAATGTAACCCCCTGCATCTTCTTTAAAAAAAACTAGTCCTCCATCAATTCTTTCAGACTTTTGGAGTAGTGACCTATTTCCTGTCATGTGCCTGGAACAACCACTGTCAATGATCCATACATTCTTGCTTGTCTTGAGCTATTCCTGCACATAAGAGATGGTTTGTTACATTTGGAAACCTAATCCTCATTGGTCTTGGGCATATCAAAAGAAGTTGAAGACAATGCAACAGTAATTGATTCTATAGTCATGCTAGAAGGATCATTTGCTGGAGTTGATGAATAACTCTCAGCCACTTGGTCTTTCTTTGACTTCCACACCACCTTTGGAAGCTTAGATTTGACTTTCAATACTTTGGAACTTTTACTGAATGGGTCTTTGGAAGATCTTGCTTTCACTGCAGCAGGCTTTAGTACTTCAGAATTATTCCTTTCTTTCGAGACCAAAGTTTCTTCCGAAGGAAAGTTTCCACTAGTCTTCTTCTTCATTTTGGAGCTTCCGAAGGAAAAATATTTTCCTTCCAAAGCTTGCTTCTTCTTCTCCAAACTCTTCGAAGTTTCTTTCTTTGTGATGTGGAGAGTACTATTTGGATTTTAAACACAATCCTTAGCAAGATGAGAGGTACTCCCACACATAATACAGTCCATTTTCTTCCTTCTAGGAGTCTTCTTCTATGACAAAGGCTGAACTTTATCACTTTCACTCTCCATCTTCATCTTATCAGATGATGTGGCAATTCTTGTGGGGTTAGAGCTACCTTTGGAGCTTGATAGTTCATGTTGTACAATAGTGGTGCATAACTTATCAGCCTCCTTCTTGATGATGGGATGATTTGGACATGAACTAGAACTCTTGTTGTTGGAGTTCAAGTTTGTGTCCTCAGCTTTAACTACTTCAAATCCTGCAGAAATAAAGATTTGTTTCTATGAAAAGTTGAAGGTGGCCTTGATCTCTTGGGCCTTCTTGGACTTTCTTTTGGCCTTTCTAATCAAGTTCTTTCTCTTAGACTTGGTCATCCCAACAGCTTTACTCTCCTCAGAGGGATGGTGACCCCTCTTAGAATTCTCTTCTTCCCTCTTCTTGGAGCCATCCTTCACCATCTCCTCTTCATCCTCTTTAGTCAAGGGGTCTATGAGGGGAAGCTTATCTTCACAAGTTCCCCACCTAGGAGATCTTACAGACAAGATTATGTCTGGAGGAGCTATCTCACAAGATCCCAGTCCCTGCTTATTTTGATAACAAACTTTTGCATGCAAGGATGATGATATCATGTTCTTGAAGGTCTTTTTTTCATGAACACTCTACCCTAGCTTTGCCGATCACAAGCTTAGTCTGGTATTCAGTTTACTTAGTTATGGTGTCTTTAATCTAAGTCCTGTAGTTTGTGTGCTCATGTTTAAGATTTGAAATGGTTTTCTCTATGTCCTCTATCTTTAGTTTATAGTCAATTTAGATCTTTTAAAATCAGCTTTTAAGATATTTAAGGACTCAAGATCAGATCTCATTTCTAAGTTATAGGACCTGTATCTATTAATTTTTGCAATACATTTAGGAGTGCAAAGATGTTCCAATACCTTGGCTTCATCATGGTCAGCCATGAGTGCTTGGTCTGGAGATGCTTCTTCCACCTGAAAGCTCCGGTCAAAGCCTCCTTCTTTAACAAAAACATCAGCCTGCTACCTTCGCTTCTCATACTGGGGAAATCTCTTAGTGTAGTTTGGCCTGGCTTGAGTTTGACTACCATTTGTTCTTGGTACCTTACAGCCTCTAGCAAAGTGTCCCATCTCGTTACAGTTGTACCAATTTACCTTGCTTTTATCCAGTCCAAACTTTCCACTGGCTGCATTGCTTGGAAACTTCCTCCTTCTCCTATTGTAGAACTTTTTGGCTCTGGGAGTGAGAAGAGCCATTTGCTGAACTATCTCCATATACTCCAGATCATCTAAATGGATACAGTCTAAGTCTTCAAGGGTGAAGAGAAAGTTTCCTGGGGATTAATCAGCGAAAACAAAAGCCTGAGAAGAACTTGTCTCTTTGAAGGGACTTTCTTGAGTGTAGCTTTCTCTTGGAGTTTCTGGGAAGGTGTTGAATGGACCCTTTTGTCAGTTGTCAGGTTAGCATATGAGATGATGTTGTAGTTCAATGCTATCCTTTTCAACCACATAGAGAGCTGAACTTAGTTGATTGCTAGAGTTACCAGATGAGTTTTGCATGTTCATATCCATCTGGAATCCACTAAGAATACCATACAACTCTGTATGAGTAAGAGTCTTAAGGTTCTCAGTTCTCTTGATAATAACATAATAATGTGTCCATTGTCTAGGAAGAGAGGACATAAACTTCCTCACAATGTCCCTGTTCTCAAGAGTTACTCCAACATTCATTAGAGTATCCACAATCTCAACATACCTGAAGTATTATTGAGTCATGGTTTCACTTACCTTGAAGGTGAAGTTTTCAAACAAGTGTTTCAGGAGATCCTTCTTGTTCTCCTTTGCTTTTTTGGATCCCTCATACATAAGCTTTAGTGTTTCATATAGTTGCTTGGCAGTCTTGAACTTCTTGAAGCCTCTATAGATGGAGTTTGGAAGAGTAGTTTCAAGGGCTGTCATGACCTTTTGATCAATCTCTATTCTCTTCTTGTTTTCATCAAAGAAATCAACCAGAGCCTTTGGAATCATACCACCAACAACAACATAAGAGGTGCTTGGTATGTAAGGTCCTTCAATAACAGAGTCCCACATCCTGGAGTCTTGAGACTTGATAAAGCTTTCACTCTTTGACACCAAGTGTCAAAGTCTTTAGGAGTGATCAGAGGAGACTTTTTCATAGTTCCAATTTCCAAATCTGCCTTAGTGATAGTTGAAATTTGAGTTGTTAAGTGTTTTGTGTGTGTGAGGGATCATAAGATGGTGAAATCTTATATTAATAGCCTAAAATGCTCTAATACCAAATGCAGGACTATTAGAAAGGGTAATAAACTTTACAACACAACAACACAATTAAGGAGAGTTCTTTAGAACACTTAACAAATTAAATAGTGAATTGGTTAACTAGAATAAAAGATCCTAAGAACACAAGTAAATGAGAGACAAAACAAGATAGCAAAAACAACACAAGTATTTGGGTTTCAAGAATGCTGTATATTGCTTCTCAAGTTCTATTACAAAGTGTTACAAAGCATAATAGAAAGTTAAAAGCTCTTAAGATACATATATTACATCCTATAGTTTGCCATACTTTGAAGGCCAACTGGATACATAAGACTAGACAACAAAATCAAAGGTAGAGTCAAAAGACAGATTGCCTTTTAACTAGTGACTATGACATGCGATAGCTCACATCTTAATATATTACAAAAAGGATTAAGTACATAAATTAGAAATCTCAGACTCAAGACCTCAATGTACAGTTACCAAAAGCATGGACCTTTTCACCAACTCATGTAAGTTCGTGACTAAACAAAGTTGCAGCGGAAAGGTGATCCAGCTTTATGGTAAAGTACATCAGATAAAAGCATGTTCATAAAAATCTTTGTAAGAAATCTATCTTTACTCTGCAACTTCGGAAGACTTTGTCATGAAGCTTCGGAAGACTTCACTTTTCGCTTCGGAAGATGTTGGTCTTGGCTTTGGAAGATTTTACACTTGGATTATTTCTAGTGCAAGGTGTAAAACTTCCAATGCATTTCTACTTCAGTTCTTTGGTGCATGCATGCAGAGACACTTTGGATGTTTTAAATGTTTTAGCTGCATCAGACTTATTGGAATCCTTACATCAAGTATCTATTATTCGCATCTTTCACTTGTTGAACAAGAGACACTTTAGTAAACCTACTCCTAAATCAATCTCTATAATTTGATCTGATGATCCTGTTACTACCTCTTATAGAGTTGATAAACCTTTCAAAGAGAAGAAGAAACTAATGATTCAGCTGAAATTAATTTTCTTGGAGATAGAAAATGAAGCTACTATTGAAAAGTATCCTAAAGGAGGGGGAAGAGGAGGGGGAGGATGAGGAGGGGGAGAAGAAGGGGGAGGATGAGGACGAGGACAAGGATGGGGATGAATAGGGAGGGATGAGGAAGAGGAGGAGGAGGAGGCTTTTGCTTACAAGTCTAAGATTCCGATGAAGTTTCCTGCTAAAGACTTAAATTGCTGATTTTCTATGTATTAGAAAAAACATTGCTTCCGCGAATCAACAATCTATGTATCCAAATAAGAAATTTTTAAGACAAGATTCTTACTAAAGAGTAGTGGTGGAGTTATGAACCTACAAATTTTAAAGATCCGTAAATTGTATTTTCTTATTTCTTTTGTTCAAATCTTTGTCTCCAATAGTATTACATATAGTGGTAAGTCATAATGAGTAAGATCAACATACTATCGATCCTAAACATATAACAGATTACCAAGATTGATTGTAGTGTTTATCTTTTATAGTATAAATACCACACACTTATATAGTTTTGAAGTTAGATGTTTTGTGCACTTACTTTGTTGTTACCACTCTCTTATACTCAATGTAATATAATTATTACACCTCTACTTACAGTGGAAACACAAGGATGTAATGGAAAAGATCAACATAACACATTGTTAGTAAATAGACATGGATTAAATATGATAAATCAATGTGTCATGATGTCACCTGACATAAATAGAGACCTCTTTCATGTTTAGTCTCTTCCAGGAGAAGTACATTCAAATAAAGTATAAAATACTAAATCCTACAACCCGAGAAAAATAAAGGGGAAAACCAAACGTAAACAATGCATAAGGTATAAGTAATCACAGTCTAAACCCATATATTGTTTGTCAATCACAAAAGCTCAAAGGTCAACTCTAAGGCAAAAGCTTTAGCCTTTACGATTATTGTTACCTGAAAAGTAATGCTCAAAAAGGTCAATAGATGGTTGGTGAGTTTGAAGGTTTAAATATAAGTATATAGATGTTGTGTTGTAGTTGTAGGACATATGTGTAAAAAATTATAAACAAGTATTATAACATGTAGACATGTTCCTCAAAACTAAACCTAATGATGACCACACAGAACTTGTAGGATCATATTCACCCTAGGTTGTTTGTGAACATTGTCAGTCACAACTAGAATAATAACAAATAAGGTTGGGGTGTCCACCCAATAGTGTTATAATACCTATCTATCAGTACCAAAACCAGAGTTAAATAGTTGTGAAATAAGATCTATACACAAAACTCATGCATGTGCTAGATTAATACTTACAAAACAATAACACAACAGTGCAAAAGAACAAATTGTTTTCATAACAAGAAATTGGTGGAGCATACTTTTTGTTAGGACTGCTAGCGTACGGAGTACTAACTGATTCAAAGTGAAACCAGATCAAATAGTGTGGAATCCTATTTGATTGGCGATCCAATTAGGGAAAACGTTAATCCGATCAATCCTAATGATTAGAATACGTTAAGAATAGACTAGGAATGATCAGAACCGTTCTATGAACTTGGAAGGGACGAACTGGACGTTCTGGGTTGGCTAGGGTTGTGAATTATCGAAGTATCCTATTTTTCCACGAATTAAGTGGTATTTATAGGTTACAATCTTCATTCGTACGACTGAGCCAAGCGACTGGCTCAGTCGTGTGACTGAGTCATACGATTGATT
>BJCM01097029.1:0-10519 GCA_018326385.1 Flaveria bidentis
CTTTAATTCATAACCACATTGTTTTAAAAGGGAAACAGAAATTATGTTCCTAGTCAAACTAGGAGCATATAAAATGTTCTTAAGAACAACTTCCAAACTATTTGAAAGTTTCAAAATATAGTCTCCTTGGGCTTCGACATCAACTTTTGCTCCGTTGCCCATGTAGAGACTTGTGTCTCCCTTCTTGAAGTGCTTATTTATTTTGAAACCCTACAACAAATTGCAAATGTGAGTTCCACTTCCGGTATCCAATACCCATGTGTTTGAAGAAATAACATTTAAACCAATATAAATCATGAAAGTTGTACCTGAGGTTTGCCATTGCATCCCTCTTGTTTCTCAACTCTTTGAGATAGGATGGACAATTCCTTTTCTAATGTCCTATCTCACCACACTTAAAGCATGGATCGTTCTCCATTACCTTAGGCTTCTTAAGCTTAGGCTTTGGAAGTTTCGCTTTAGCCTTTCCTTTCCCTTTGCCTTTGATGTACCCCTTTCCTTTGGCAACATTTGCCTTGGTATTGGCGAATGGACTTTTCTTATTGCCTCCCTCATTGATTGACAGAACAGGTAGAACCTTTCTACCCATCCCTGCCTCGTCTATTTTGGGCATTGCGTGAAGCTCACCAATGCTCTTGTCCCACCCGTTCATATTGTAATTCATTATGAACATCTCAAACCTTTTAGTTAGGCCATTAAGGATCAAATCCGTGGCCAATTCCTTTGAGACGGGGCAGTTAAGCCTCTCGAGGCGATCAATGTGGCTTTTCATCTTAAATAAATAAGATGATACCGATTGGGTTTCTTCCATGCGACAAGCGTGAAGCACTCAAACTGTTTCGAAGCACTCTACCCTAGCTTGTTGAAGGAACATTTCCTTCAACTGGGTAATCATGTCATACGCCCCATGATGCTCCAATTCCTTTTGGAGTTTGGGAATCATAGTTTCGAATATGAGGCAGGAAACCTGCATGAAATCCTCAATGTACTGAAGCCAATCGTTATAGGCCTCAACATCCTTGGGGTCGGGTTGGTCAGGGATGGGATCATCAACGACATAGGCCTTTTTCTCTTGATTAAGAACAATTCTCAAGTTTTGAAACCAGTCTATAAAGTTATTATGGTTAAGACGATCCATCTCTAAGATGGTTCTTAGCGACAGGGTATGGACGGTCGGGGTGGTAGCATTATTGTTTGCGACCATTTCTACAATAATTAACAAAGTTCATATCAGTATTTCTGAAATATTAAATTTAAATGATTAATATCCTTTTATGTCTCATAGACAATTAATAATTAAAATCTAGAATGCAACGTTACATTTAAATGATGGTTAGGTGACCTTTATCCCATTATTTAAATTGACAAGGTAGTCAACACTTGACAATTGCAATCTTTTGCAACTTCTAGCCTTATGGGATCGGTTAAACATCTTATGTTTAGTGGCATGTAAAATCCCATCAACACCATTGTACGCCATGCTTCGATGACCCTATGCACATGGTTTCCAATTCAAGTCATCCTACTTACAGACACGTGTGAGTTTACACATACAAGTGGTTAGGTGACCTTTATCCCACAAATACATTAAGCCCACCTCAAACACACAAGTTCCCTAAAAGTGGTTAGGTGACCTTTATCCCACAAATAGTTCTCAAGTGATTCGAGTGTCGTGTAAAAGGATGGTGTTAAACTTGTTTCCAAAGGGATTTTAATTTTCATTAATTCTTATTTTGAAAACTCTATGTATCTTGTATTCGCATGCTTTCAAATACATGGTACCCTATGGTTCTCCTTTTAGTAAAACTCATTTTATTAAAATTATTAATCCTTTTAATAACCTTTTATTAATCACTTAATGATTAGGAACCATAAATTTTCAGCTTGTTTTGTTTGTTAATTAGTTTGTCTTGCATATCTATATATCAAACAACAATCATAAAACAAACAACCAAACAAGCATAATCATACAATCACAAATGCATAACCATAGCCACTAAGTTGACTACACTTGTTTGCCATCACAAGTGTTGTCATTTGGTCTTTCCTAAGGGTTAATAACAACACATAAGATATGATCTCCAAATACCCCCACTTGAAGTTGCATCCAAATGCTTCAAGTCTTTCTCTTTGTGCCTTCCCTTTGTGCTTCCAACTTGTGCATCTTCTTTTACAAAATTTATATCCTAATACAAACTTTCTAATAAAATAAAATACACCTAATATGTTTATTACATCACCATTGAATGAATAAATAAATTACAACCATATACAAGCACAAAAGAATAAATAATACAACCCATAATGAATGAAATCAACCAAAACAAACATTCATCAAAAACCAAAACAACACAAGGTCAAGGCTAGGTTATGCACCAATATTAAACAACATATTCAACATCCAAGAACCAAAATAAATACCCATTTAACCCATAATTTTCGGCCAACATAAACCAAGAATTTAGGGTTTTTGTCCAAACAAAATATAATCAACCACTTGACATCTATCTTTCAAGGTTTAATCATAAGCATGTAAGATATAACCTTGAAAGATTGGGGATTCATTATATCATCACAAAATATCCCCTATTAGGTTGTTAAATTTCCATAAAGCCAATTTTACAAGGACATTAGAAGCTAGTTATCCACATATCCGGCTCTAGATGCCAATGTTGGGTTTGTTAGAGACATTATCAAAGTTGTTTAACCTCTTAAACATGAAAACGCAGCGGAATATAAGCTTAATAATATGTTTTAAGAACTGAAATTTAAAGCATGTTATTTATCATCAACAAACCCAAGAACATAGGATCAAATATATGTGAAAGAACTAGCTATCAAGTATGAAATAACAACCAAAACAACACTCATGAAACTACCTTTCAAGAGATGCCAAAAACGTGAGATTTGAGGAAGGTGATGATGTTATTGAACGACCAAAACACCAAGGAAAGGTGTCCTCAAGCTTCCATACCCACAAGCATCAAGCAAGCACCTTTGTTTCTAGGATTTGTACACCAAAAACGACCAAAGAAGCTGCTGAAAAACCCTTTTTCAGCCGTGAATCTCTTAAAGTATGGAGAGAGTTTTTTTTCTTTTTGGTCTTTTGCATGTGAGAGAGAGAGAGAGAGAGAGAGAGAGAGAGATGGAGTGTGGGATTAGTGTACAATGTCTACTTCCAAGACACACTAAAATGAACCAACCCCCATCCAAAGGGGCGGCCAAAACTTTTGTTCAAAATGGGGTTTCCCCCTAATTTTTATCTCCCAATTAATTTGTAACTAGTTACTTATTAAGTTATGTAATTAACCTTTTAATTATATAAATTATACACACTATTATTATTTGATGTTATTTAACCAACTTAAATAAAATTACAAATAATAACCATAACAAAATATCCTTATAAGTTGTTCCATCTGATATACTATTTATTTAGAAAACCCATTTTCTAAATTGGTGTAATTATTTAATTGTATGTTCATATCATCAATTATATATTAATTGGTGTTTTCTAAGCTTGTTATTGGGTATGCCCCGACTTGGATCATAACGTACTAACCACATCAATGTTCTATATGTATTGGGCATAAAGAATCCAACATTTTTCAAACATGCTCCTAGCACTAGACCATAATCACCTCCTCCTACTTCTCAACCTACTCAAACTATTAAGCATGTTTCACCACCAGTCTAAGAAGCTCCTCAAATAGTTGACTCTCTGATCCAAAGCCAGTCTGAGATTTGGCAGATAAAGTGATCATCACTACTAATGCTGAATGAATAAGACATGGCTTAGACAATAAAGTGCAAGAAGAACTCTCAGAATCTAAGGAAGAGGAAGACTTAGAAGGTGATGGTACAATTATTACCAAATGCGAGTATGACTTAAAAGCTAAGATATGCTTTATTGAAAGAAATAATAAGTCCAAGTCTTTCTTTCTGACTAAGCTGAAAGTGTTAAGTCTTAACCTTGAAGAATTAAAGAGGTTGATCATTTTGATCTCAAAGTATGAAAGAATGATAGAAATATACATTCCATGGCCTCCATCCTAAAGATAAAGTTTGAAAACAACATTTGAGCTGAACAAGGAAGAGATAAAGAAGAAAATGATTTGCATGTGACTACTTTAAGCATTCATGTCCCAGTCACACATTGGAGCTACAATTCCTTAACCAATAATTTTGGTCTGACCTATACCTAGTGGCGGCAAAACTAAAGTCAAAGAGTATGACCTCCTTACACTTTCTCGGCACAACATGAAGTATTTGATCAATATTCCTCTTGAAACCCCCTGAAGAGATAGAAGAGGATACATGTATGAACTATTGCTGATCAGGATGTTAGAGAGATGAAGATAGCGTTTGGTAGTATCATCCTACAAGGAATTTGTTGATCTATGAAGATGATGAAGCTACCGAAAACTCAAGAATTCAGCATTGGCGGTCAACTACCTATCTCTACCAAGTGCTAAATCAACTACTCATCAACATATGCCAAATGACTACTGATCAATGTTTGTTGAACCATTGCCAATCAACACTTACATGGCGTGTTGTTGATTAACTACAACTGATCAACACTAAACTCCATGAGCTACTGATCACCTAATTACACAAGACAAAACTGTCTATACTTACGGATGTTGTGTTTTGCCTTTTACTAACAACATAGTACTGAAGCCGCCTAACTTTGATGTGATGATTGTCATTCATGTTGTGCATTCTAATGATAGAATAGTTTATTCTTATTGTTTAGATTTCATATTATAAACTCGCATACTTATATAGTAGAGGTAAGCTTGTTAAGCCATTTGTCTATCTACTAATTGTAACTCTTTGTACTCAGTTTTGATTAATCAAGTGAATACTTTGTGTTGGAGCCTAAAAGGATCATACATGCCAATTAAAGTGGTGGGTTGATGGTTGTTCTACTAGAAATCCCACAAGTCCAAGAACAAATGTGGATGAAGAATCTTCAAAGAAGAATACAAGTGTCGGCTAACCGCATTTGTATATGCGGATGACATAGAACAAATGCTGACAAGTATTTGTTTTTTCCGCATTAACAAATGCAGATAGCCAAAAACAAATGCTGACAAGTATTTGTACATCCGCATTTACTAATGCGGATGTTGGGCAACAAATGCGCATATGTGTTTCATTTGCATTTGTCAATGCTGATGACCAGACACTAATGTTGAAGACCAAAAAGAAATGCTGATCAAGATCAACACATCCACATTAGTTAATGCGGATGAACAAAAGAAATACTGATGAAGACTTAGACTAGTTCTCTTATGTATAGGTCAGGGGTAGTTTAGTTATTTTGTAAAAGGCATCTTATCAGCCTATAGATAGAATAGAAAACCTTGTATGTGAGGTGACTATTGATACACATTCTAGACAATTAGAATCTTTTGTTTAGTCTTATGTTTACAAGGTGTCTTGTTACTGTTTATTGCTCTTATTCTAGCATTCATTGTAACCGATTACCTTTATTAATACAAACAACATTTATAAGTATTTCTTGAATTCAATGTTCCTTGATTGTTTGATTCTGCCTTACAATCATTGACTCAATCATCATATTCGGTCTATGTTGATTCACATCTACAGAGAATATCATTCTCAAACCCAGTCAATTGGTATTAGAGCTTTGGCTCTTGGTTCTTTTTTAGATCTGCCTAGATCTGAGAAGAACTCGATTGGTATTAGAACTTAGTAAACTGTAGAAATCTCTTCAACAGTCACTGTCCATCTGTACTCATCTTCAAGAGCAAACCCGTGAACAGTTGTTACAACAGAAACATATAAATATCAGCAGATCTGGTTATACATAAGCCTGTTCGGACTATTTGGACTAAGTTAAACTTAACAATCAAACTAATCATTATTCAAAAAGGTTAAAAAAACAGCTTATTAAAAATGAATTCACATAATCTCTCTGAACTTGGTCATACTCCAAAACCACCCGTGCTTAAACATAAATCTTAGTTTAAGAAATTGAAAATCAGATTTATAAACTATATTATAGGTGTAGATCTGGAATACTGGATTTCAATATCTAAAGGCCCTCACATTCTTGTGACACTTTCTGCTGATCAAGATACAATATATAAAACCTCAAGAATACCTATTGAGGATCTCACATTTGGTGATGATGATTACAAGAAGATAAAATTCGATCTCAAAGCTTATTCGATACTCACTCATGCACTGAAAATGGATATGCTAAAAAGATTAGAAAAGTATGGAACTGCTAAAGCTGTTTGGGATGCACTGCTGATAATGTGTGAATGCAGTAGTAAAGTAGCTGAAATTAACAAGGACAAGCTTGTTAATAAATATGAAACCTTTCATCACTCCAAGGGGCAGTCAATCTCTAAACATCTGCATAGATTTGTGCAGCTGGTGAACGATTTAGAGATCATGTGGGTAACATACAAAGTCAAAGAACTGAACAAGAAGATGTTTCATAGTCTTCAAGAAAGTTGGAAACAAAATGTTACAATGCTGAAAAACACTCTTGATCTAGAGAGTACCACCTTGGACATCATGATTGCCAAGATAAAAGCTCTTGAACTTGATGAGAAGTGCAAAAATCTTGGTGGACTTCGAGTTATTAAATGTTATGAATCTCCAATAGACACTCACTCCATAGAAAATACATTCATCACTAAGGATGATGATTTTCTTTCCTCAAAGAAGACATCTCGTTTCATTGTTGCTCCATCAACTAATAAGCCTTCAACACCATCACAACCAACAGGGTTCTCTGCATCTCCCTCAACTACTCCTGAAGATCCAAGATCAGAAGAGCAAAAGGCAACTTACAATGCCTTTGTTGCTAGCTTTGAAGCTTACCTGGGAGGCAGACTCACTTCTGCTCATCTTATCTAGGAGGACTTGGAAGAAATGGATCCAGATGATATGGAAGAAATGGACAGTGTATGATTGCAATGAGAGCCAAGAAGTTCTTTAGAAAAGGAAGAAAGCTTAGCCATAATGAAAACACCAAACTTGGATGTGACAAATCCAAGGTAAAATGTTTCAACTGTGGCATGACTGGCCATTTATCCATAGAATGTAATGCTCCTAGAAGAAACAACAACAATTTCGAAAGGAATTCTCAGGGTCAGTCATCTCCACAACCAAACACAAGCTTTCACTCCAACAATCAACAACAGTAGTATCATCATCAACAACATCAACAACCATATCAGAGTAAACCACAACTGACTAATCAAGCTCATGGAACAGTCAGTCATCCTCAAATGCTCTTGTCATCAGACAAAATGGACTATGTGATTGGAGTTTGTATGCAAAGGAAGTGAAGCCTCAATTTCAGAATCATGCACTCATGGCTCACATCAATGATGGTCCATCTCCTCTGCCATCTGAGGTAAAATCCAACCTTTGTAGTGATAAATACATTACTAAACTGCAAGGTTATCGTGGGCACAATCATAAACTGGCTGATAAAATAAAAGAATAAAAGATCAAGTCAGAGATTCACAATCATAAACTGGCTGATAAAATAAACTGGCTGATGGTCCATCTCATAAACTATTTTCGATCCGTACTTAGCAAATTTCATGGACGAAATAATTTTAAGGGGAGTAAAATTATAATAACCACAACATGAAATAAAAGGATGAAATAATTAATTATAATAAGCATAATAATAAGTACATATATATTAGGTATAAACAACTTTCATAATAATAATGATAATAAATTATAGAAATGTTGGACCCAAATGCAATGACCCATGATTTGTTTAGGTAACCGACCCACAACTCCATTTCAACCTAATTATTCTTGATCTTCTAGTCAGACAATCACTTCCCAACATCCTCAACCCTTCAACAAACTCCCGATAAGTTGGGGATGACGATCCCACATCCCACCAAAATAGCAATGGGTTGTTATATACCCACCAATCTCCCATTCGAAACCACAATAAATCTCTTCTTCCCTATTCGTTCGTGAAATACTGCTGGGAGGGATAATAGTCACCGGTGAAAAACCAGCCTTGTCGTTGTTGACAATTCACTGTCGTATCATCTTTTTAACACAAAATCAAGGTGAGATCGTCTAATGATTTGAATCCCTTTGAGTTTGTTTTTGTAGGACATGACCTGATCATTTCGTTCATGAATTTGTGGTCGTAGGATTTTGGTTTAAAAGTTTATCAAATTGTTCCAATGACCTAAGCAAGCCGACATAACATCGTTGACTCGCTTTGGATTGTTTACGGTCGAGTATTAGCAAGCAGCAAGTAGTTGATTTCCATCCCGTTTTTCTTAACTATCTTTCTGTTGTGACATAGGTAAAAATCTACCTATTTGTTTCCTTTTGGATCATGCGTTTTTAGATGTTTAACAAGAAGTATTAATCAATTTAGGCAGCATATGTAACCTGATAAATGGTATAAATTAAAACTAAGAGCTCGAGTATTATCCAAAGAGTTTACCCACAAATTTAACTTGTTTTAAGGTGATGATGGGAAACTGTCAGAATTCAGAATGGATGAGCATGGTGTAATTTGGTGTGGCAAAGGTTAGTGTATGCCAAATGATTCTTCTCTTAGAGAATCATTATTAACCGAGGCACATAGTTCTCCATTCTCTATCCATCCTGGATCTACTAAGATGTATCGTGATCTTCGCCAAAACTTTTGGTGGACTGGCATGAAAGAGGACGTAGCTAGATTCATCAGCAGATGTCTCACTTGCCAGCAAGTTAAGATTGAGCATCAAAGAGCTAGTTGTCTCCTTCAGCCACTATCTATTCCTATATGGAAATAGGATGATATTTAAATGGATTTTGTAATAGGATTACCATGAATGTTCAAGAAGAATGAAGCGATATGGGTTGTGGTCGACAGATTGTCAAAGTCGGCTCATTTTCTTCCAATTCAACTGGGATTCTCTGTTAGTAAGCTATCGGAAGTGTTTACGCAAGAGATTATCAGACTTCATGGAACTCCAGTCTCTATTGTGTCAGATCGAGATACGAGGTTCACTTCTCAATTCTAGAAAGGTTTGCAAGCTGCATAGGGTACTAAGTTGAGGTTTAGCACGACATTTCACCCTTAGACAGACGGTCAGTCAGAGCGTACTATTCAGAAACTCGAAGACATGCTTCGAGCTTGTGCCTTAGAGTGGATCGGGAACTGGATGAGTATTTAGGTTTAGTCGAGTTTGCCTATAATAATAGTTGGCAAACTAGCGTCGGCATGGCACCCTTTGAGTTATTATATGGTTGTAAATGTAGGGCACCAATATGTTCGGAGGAGGTCAGTGAAAAGATTTTCGAAGGACCTGAATTAGTACAAATTACCAATGAGAAAGTTGTGACTGCTCAAGAAAAGTTAAAGGAAGCTCAAAGTACACAGAAAAGTTATGCAGATCGACATCGTCGACCTTTGGAGTTTAATGTCGGTGACAAAGTATTTCTACGAGTTTCACCATGTAGAGGGGTACGATGTTTCGGCATCAGAGGAAAGCACAGTCCTAAATTCATCGGGCCATTTGAGATTTTAGAGAGAGTTGTTGAAGTATCTTATCATTTAGCATTGCCGCCTCAACCGTCACATGTGCATGACGTCATTCATGTATCTCTTTTAAGGGGATACAATTATCATCCGCTTCATATTGTGAATTATCCGCTTCATTTAATTCATGAAGACTTATCATTTGAGGAAGAACCAGAAGCTATTCTTGATAGACAAGAACGCATCATGCGTAAGAAAACCATTCCTTTCGTTAAGATATTATGGAAGAATCATTCTGAACGTGAAGCTACATGGTAGATGGAAGATGCTATCCGTCCTCAATATCCGCATCTATTTACATCTTAATCTTTTTTTTCGTGTATTTTCATTTGATGTATCTTGATTTTAAGTTATAAACTTTTCATTTATCTGTTTCTAATTTTCAGACTAGCTATTACACATTTTTGCTTACCTTATTAGTTATGTCCCAACATCTAAACATTGTAAGTATTCCATTCACTGGTTAATTTTTATTGGCTCATATATATTATGACATAACCTCTTTTTGATCCGTACTTAGCAAATTTCATGGACGAAATTATTTTAAGGGGAGTAGAATTATAATAACCACAACACGAAATAAAGAATGAAATAATTAATTATAATAAGCATAATAATAAATACATATATATTAGGTATAAACAACTTTCATAATGATAATAATGATAATAAATTATAGAAATGTTGGACCCAAATGCAATGACCCACGATTTGTTCAGGTAACCAACCCACAACTTCATTTCAACCTAATTATTCTTGATCTTCTGATCAAACAATCGCTTCCTAACATCCTCAGCCTTTCAACAAACTTCCGATAGGTATGACGATCCCACATCTCACCAAAATAGCAATGGGTTGTTATATACCCACCGATCTCCCATTCGAAACCATAAAAATCTCCTCTTCCCCATTCGTTCGTGAACTACTGCTGGGAGGGATAATAGTCACCGGTGAAAA
>BJCM01097059.1:0-25983 GCA_018326385.1 Flaveria bidentis
GAAGGTTCAGTCGTACGAATGAAGCTGATTCGTATGAATGAAGGTTGATTCGTGCTTATGGAGGTTAAGTCGTGCGACTGGGTGCTGTGTGGTGCGACTGAATGCCAGTCGTACGAATGAAGGTTCAATCGTGCCAATGAAGCTGATTCGTACGATTGAAGGTTGATTCGTACGAATGGAGAGTTGAGTCGAGCGTCTGGTCCTGTCGTATGACTGATGATAAGGTAACATCAGTAAAAGTGTCATTGCTTGACCACAAAAATTAAAGTCAACGCTATCAACACGCACATACCAATTCAATTTAAATCAACCTAACATTTTACAATTAACGACAACCCATTTGGGACTACAATTATTTGACAAGTACTATCTTTTATAACAATGGGATCTTTATACGGATGTTAGTAGCAATGACGAATACTCTTAGTACTTGGATCTACATAAGATCTGATACGTGTGTCCGCTTGTGTGTGTGTGTTACCCACGACCGAACCGATGCAACCCGAACCGACATTAATATATGCTTTATACATATCACCTATGCTAAACATTAACTATCAATAGGTGCTTGACCGTTCATTTCATCCTACCTTGGGAACTTTCATCATTCGCACTTATCGTCTATTCTGTGAGTTTCGTTGCCCCTTTTACTCTTATACAACCTTTTAAACGTTTTTAAAGGTGGGGGAAAAGATGCTCATCCATTTATCTTATAACTAAACATCTTCCCTAGTGGAAGCTTACTACTATTATGAACGACTTATTTGCTGAAACCACGTTACTCCTTTGCTTGTTGCTCGGTAACGCTACATTATTATATGCTAATACTTGTGATGCTATTTGTTGAATTATGCGTTTGGCTGTGTGGTTCTTCTGTGTGGATCTTTCAATACGACCATTAATCCCGGTAATGGGACCTAAGGATGGTTTGGTTGTAACATATACCGTATGCGCTGTGTGGATCTTGCTACGCTATGTGGTTCTTCTGTGTGGTTCTTCTCTGTGGATCTTTCATTACACCATTAATCCCGGTAATGGGACCTAAGGATTGGTTTGTTTGTAACATATACCGTATGCGCTGTGTGGATCTTGCTACGCTATGTGGTTCTTCTGTGTGGTTCTTCTGTGTGGTTCTTCTGTGTGGATCTTTCATTACACCATTAATCCCGGTAATGAGACCTAAGGATTGGCTTGGTTGTAACATATACTGTATGCGCTGTGTGGATCTTGCTACGCTATGTGAAACTTATTACGCTATGAGATGCCTTCCTTACGGCCATTAGTTGCTGTGTGGGACCGATGGTTAGGTTTGGCCGTAGCCATTTAAAACTTGTGGAACCACTTACATGAAAATGTGATTGTGGTATCCCATGTATTATTTCATGTTGCTTTACTTAACTTATTTACTACTTAAAACCTGCGAAGCTCACCAACAATTTTGTTGACCGTTTTGAGCATATCTTTTCAGGTGAACATGATAACTGATGATCTAGGAGTGCTGCCTTGTAGAGGAGACCCTAGGATGCATTTTGAGACTAAACATTTTTGGACAAACTTACGTTTGTAATCTTCGTTGTAGTCTGATTCATACTTGCATGTTTGACACTTGTTCCCGGGTTGTGGGAAATTAAACAATGTCATACTTATTGTTTATGTAATCGTCTATATGTTATGCTTATGGCTATGTTGTCGTGAATATTGACTAAACGCGACACAAGTCTCCATTTGTGCTCGGGTGTCGTCATGACACGCTTGTCATCATATTTATATTGCTTCTCTATCGTATACCATGTGTTATGACGATCCCGTCTCGTTACATTCCCGTGTTTCTGCTTTAGCGGGGGTGTGACAAAGAGTCATCAAATAAAGCAGAATATGATTTATCGCGTATTTGTGAAACCCTCAAAAGATTAAAAATCAATTGTTCACAGAATTTGACTGAATCAAAACTTATAATTATGTTAGATATCATTCCTTCACTGGTTATCTTTCCTCTAGAATCTCCACCAAATGCTAAATGAGTGGCATATTTTAGGTTAAAATCTTGAAGCAAGGCTTGGTTGCCTGTCATATGCCGGCTACACCCACTGTCAACATGCAATGTGTTTACTAGTCTCCATGGGCATACCTGCATTTAAAGACATTTAAATAGAGTTAGTAACCCAAGCCGAAATGGTCTTGGGCTTTCCAAATTTATCTACGATGGTAAACTGTTTGAAATGGAGTTTGTTTATGTCCGGTTTCTTTTGAAATTTATGATTTTCAACTCCTCTTTTGAAAACATTTTGATTATCTTTTCTTTGTTTTGTTTTCAAAACATTAATTCTATTTTCAAGATCATTATCAAGAAATTTTGAACCATTGTTTGAAACATTATAAAAATTTTCTTATTATATGTTTCATTTTTCATTCTCACCGAGTGTGGAACAAAAGGTTCTTGTTTATACTATTGTGATATGACATTATATTGATTATCATAATCAGAATTGATTCTTTTGAAAGATCTCAAACTCATAGAAGGTGTTTTTGATTGATTTTGAAATCCATTATAATGATTTTGAAATTTTGGATTAGCATATCATTGATTATTAAAATCCTTTCTAGGTGAGTTCTTCCTAAAGTAACAATCCTTTGTATTATGATTCCTTTCATCACACAATGCACAGTATTTGATAAAATAACAATCAACATGTGTTGTGATTTATCATATCACATATGTGAGAGTATTTGTTAAAATAACACTCAGATGTGTTATGATTGTACATGTCACATATGTCATAGTATTATTGTGGCTTTTGAAACAACATTTGCTTAACCATGGATGTAGAGGCCATATTAGATCCTTGTTTAGATTTAGGAGTAGACTAGATAAGCTTTTGTTTTTGCTATGTGATTTTGGTCTTTATAGTTTTAGAATTTTTCTTTTGAACACTCTCATATTTCTTTAACTCCTTAGATACAAATCTATTTTGAACAGCGGAAGACTTAGGACCTGAACCCATTTTTAAATTAGAGTTAGATTTGATCTTCGATTTTGATATTGTTTCAGATATAGTGTTCATGTCAAAAGTTCTTGCTGTCACAAACTTCATAGGTTTAATTTGACTTGATCTGTTGTTTTGTTCAGACTGTTTAGCTTTTGGAGTTGGTTTTCTTCTTCTTTGATTTCTTGATGACTTCTTAGTGTTTTATGGCTTAATTGAATCTTGAGAAGATTCCTTTTCACATTCTTTGTTTTGTGTTAATTCATTTGAGCTTGAATCATCTGAAGATGTAGAGTCTGATTTTTCTTCTTGACACTTTCCTTTCATCTTGATATTGATCATATTAGATTTGTCATTGTCTTGGTCAATTTGACTCTTCTCTATGACACATTCACTTTTTGGAACAAATAGTTGTTTACTCTTTAGATGAGGTTCATAAGATTTTACTTTAATTGGATGGCTATTCTTAATATTTTTTGAATCTTTCTTCTTGAATATTTGAATGTTTATTTTTTCAATTTCAATTTCAGCAATTTCTTGATCAAGCTTTTTCTTCTCTTAAAATTCTTTTAGTTTTGCTTTATTTTCTGGTGAAGGGTCATGAGTATTGAAATTTTCTGGTAAAGTATTAGAGATTGATTCAGGCATAGGTTCATATGTGAAACCTAACCCTGTTTTATCTTTATCCTTTCTTCCATTTACCAATTGCTCAACTATGGTCCTTGAGCTTTTTTACTTTAGCCAAATCAACTTGAGTTGCAACATGTGCCAGTTTTTCTTGTTCAAGTGTTTTTGTCATTCCTTCAAGCTGTTTCTTAACTAATTAAAGTTCTTTTAGAGTTTTGTTTCAACTTGCTTGAAGTGACATGAGTTTTTCATCAGCAATTTTATGATCATATTTCAGTTTCTTGTTCATTGATTCTTCTTGCTTCAATTTATCACATATTTTGGATGAGTAATTTCTATATTGTTCAACCTATTCAAAACATGCTTTTATGCATAGTTTTTCTATTACTTCAGTTGGAATTTCAGGATATGGACTTGAAGACTCAGTGTCAGATGTGGAGTTTACAACCTTTGGTTGTTCAGACTTTGCCTTAAGTTCAATTTCTACTGTGTCCTCCTTTGGATCGTATTTGTCACTCCAGTCATAGTCTATCTCATTCTCTAATTCATCAGATTTTAAATCATTGTTTTCAGACCAGTCTTCATTCATTTTAGAAATTAATGCTACTCCTGAAGTAAGATCAGCTGTAAATTTTTCAACATATGCACTCCAGTCATAACCATCTTTTATGCTTACAACTAGATCTTTCTTTAGTTCTTCAGCTTTCTTTTGATCATCTTTTAATTCGGGCATCGACAGACTCAGATATGGTTTCTTGAATGTCTTTTGAGTATGATGTTGATGCCTCTGATTATTTGAATTGATTTGACCAGTCTCACTTTTAGTTCTTGGAGCTTTACATTCTCTTGAAAAATGCCCTAACTGTTGCATTTGAAACATTTTGACTTTGACTTGTCAAAGCCAACTGTTTTATTGGCACTAGGCTTGTAGTTCCTCTTGACAAATGAGTACTTTTGTGTTCTGTAAGCAATCATCACCATTTGCCAATTAAGGTCCATTTCTTCTACGTCATCAAGATCCATCTCAAATAAATCCTGCTAAACCAAATCAATTTGAGTTAGATGATTTCCCTGATAGGCTTGGAAGCTTCCCATAAAAGCTGTAAATGCAGTTTTGGACTCTTCATCCTGTAACTGGATATTTATAACATCTTTAACTTTGCTAGGATTAGCAGAGTTAGAAGATGGAGTCTCATTATGTGTTTTAGGCAGATTAGATTTTGGAGGAAACTGTGTTTGTGGCTATGTTGAATAGACTGGGGTACTAGTGAAAAATATAGCTCCCACGAACAGATCACCCTCATCTTCAGGAGTAGGATCATTTTTGGCAAGAAAGGCATTCTCTATAGTATTTGCTGGAGAAGCAACATACTTGTATTGAGATGTTGAAGCAGATCTGTCATTATTTCTTGAACTCTCATCAATTTCCACAGATTCAATCTTAGCAATGAGAAGATCAAGATCCATAGGAAACTTTTCAGTGTGCTTTAGAAGGGCTATAGTTTGTTTTTATGAGGATGGAAGTGCATTCAGGAGTCTGTCATTTAGGTCTTTAAGATCATTTTTTATTCTTAAAGTTGACATTTTAGATGTGAGTTGATATATCTATTCATCATTTGATTTATAGTTTCTCCTCATATATGTTCAAAAAGTTCAAGTTGTCTCCTTAACTTTTATCTTTTGAGATCTTATATCTCATTTCCTCCTTCACAAATAACTTTCAAAGCTTTATACATGGTATAACCTATTTGATAGATCTCTAGTCTTGAAAGTACCTCCAGAGGTAACCCTTTGCACATGAGAGAATATGCTTTAACATCATTTTTCATCTTCTTTAAGTCATCACCATGTAAGTCATCTTCAGGATATGGCTCTTGAGTATCTTTAGTATATATAGTTCCTCTATCAGGACCATCATAGGTGACTGGTATGTGAGGTCCTTTTTCAATTGACTTCCACAGATCAATATCAATTGAGTTCAAATGATATTTTAATCTGAGTGACCAATTTATAAAATCGTCTCTATTCTTCAACTTTGGTACTCTATTCTTTGAATCTTCAGACTTAGTCATGATTAATTTTTGAATTTAAGAAAATATACTATTTTTGATGTTTTTAGATTTAAGATGAAATAAAGAAATGAAAGTATTTTTGAATTTTAAATTTTTGAAAAATTTCAAAGTGTTTAGTGAAGTCCAAATTAGATGCATTTGAATAGTGGAGAAACGTCTCAATAGAAGAGAAACATCTGAACAGTAGTGAAACGCCCAACTCTACTTAGAAATGCCTAAGGGATTTCCTTACAGAACTTCTGAAGTTTCCAAGTGTAGAAATGCATGAACAGTGTCAAAACGTCCAAACAGTTCCAAAACACCCAAACATTTCCAAAACGCTCAAACAGTGTTAATGCGTCTTAAACAGTTGCAAAGCGCTTGAATAGTTCCAAAGCGTCTTGGACAAATATCTCAGAAAAACATTCAAATAGTGCTGAAATGTCCAAGCAGTGTCAAAACGACCACTCTGAAACGCCTAAACAGTGTTAAAGCGTCTAAACAATGTTCATGCGCCTAAACACTTTAGTGATTTTTTAGATGATTTCTACACCTGAAATGCCTATTTCCTGTTCTTCGTAACAACCTAATCTTAAAAAATATTCCAAATTTTGATAAAATAATTTGAAACTCCTCAATCAAGTCACTAACACACTTATAATCAATCCTTTATCATCATTTCTTTCAATTAACAACACTTTATTCTCAATTTTGCGGATTTAGTGTTCAAGTTTTGAAGAACTGTTAGAACACAAATCTGTAAAAAAATTAGATTTAAAGATGTTAATTCACTCAATTATAATTCAAATCATGTTTCAATTGATGAAACAAAACTAAATCAACAATTAATTGAATAATTGCAATCATATCACATATTCAAGTGATTCAAAAATTCTCAAAAGTCGATTTCGAACTTCAAATTACAGGACCGAAAGCTCTGATACCATTTGATAGGTTCAAATGGATTGATGTGTGATTGTTATCAAGGAATTGACAATCATATAAACAATGTAATCAACACAAACAAATATCAGAAAAATTCATAGACTTTCTATTGATATTAGTAGGATTACAAAGTGCAATTGAGAGAGAACAATATCTAACAATCTTAACCTACACAAATACCAATAATCCTATTTATACTAATAACAAGAAACAAAAGGAACATATATTTACAAATAAGTCCCTATACTATGACAAAACTAATTTAAAGACTAAAATGATATTTTTCTAGGGTTCCAACAGACTTGATTCTAGTTCAAGTGTATGTATATGACATTATCTTTGCTACAACTAATCCAAAGCTCTGCAAAGACTTTGAGAAGCTGATGAAGGATAGATTTGAAACGAATGCCATGGAGGAACTTAATTTCTTTCTACGAATTCAAGTGAAGCTAGTTGAAGATGGAATTTTCATAAGTCAGTCAAAGTGTGTTCAAGACATACTTAAGTGGTTCAACATGACTGACTGCAAGGTTGCTAAGAAACCCATAGCGAGAAACCACTCCCTTGGAGCTGACCTTGAGGGGGAGTGTGTGGATGAACATATCTACAGGGCTTTGATTGGGTCTCTTATTTACCTTATAGCTAGTAGGCTAGGCCCGATATCATGTTTGCCATATGTATTTGTGCAATATATCAAGCCAACCCAAAGATGTCACATCTTATCAGTGTTAAGAGAATTTTAAGATATCTCAAAGGTTCATCAACACTTGGCCTTTGGTATCCAAAGAATTTTGTCTTCAATCTGAATGCATATACAGTTAGTGATTATGGTGGCTTCAATATGACTTCAAAGTCCACATCAGGGGGATGTCAGTTTCTTGGTGGAAGTTTTGTCTTATGGCAATACAAGAAGCAATCCTGTGTCTCTACATCAACTGCTGAAGTTGAATATATTGTTGTTGCAAGCTGCTATGCTCAAGTGCTTTGGATTCAGAATCAGTTGCTAGACTATGGGTTAAACTTTAAGGAGACTCTCATTCACATAGACAAAAATAGTTCCATCTCTATCCATATTAGGTATCATTTGATTAGAGATAATTTTGAGAAAGGATTAATCAAACTAGTTAAGGCTAACACAAATGAACAATATGTTGATCTATTCACCAAAGCTTTTAATGAGTATAGATTTAAATATTTTGTATCAACTATTAGGATGAATAACTTTGAGTAGTTTTTTTTTTCTTAAAACTTAATCATATCTTATTTCTAAAATTTGTGTGTCCTAATTTGTCTATATCTATCACCTTCATAAGCTTTTGTTTTCTCTTTAGAAGACTCTCCTTAGATTTTTGAAGACTTTCCTTAGAAGACTTTGTGTCCTAATTTGTCTATATCTATCAACTTAATCAAATCTTTTTAGAATACTTTCCGTAGATTTTTGAAAATCTTGATCTTTTAGTCCTTCGGAAGATATAGATTTATCTTTGGAAGAAACTTATGCCTTTCAAACAAACAATTGCTTAAGTAAAATTGCATTCGGAAGAAATTTCCAAAATATCTTCCGAAGCTTAACATTTCTATTTAGTACTTGTATATTTTCAAGGACAATTTTCTTCTGAAGCAAATTAACACTTGGAAGGTTTATTCTTATTTGAATAAAACATCCAAGTCTTAATTCTCTTCCAAAGCAAAATTTTCAAAACTTTCAAGAATATCTTCCGAAGTCATTTTGGATTCGGAAGATTTTCATGAAAACTTCCAAAGACAAAAAGCTACTCTTTGGGAAAGGAAGATTTTCGACTTCCTAGAAAACTATTCTTTGGGCAAAAAGCAAACTACTTATTTAGAGGTGGGACCGACATCCGGATTTCAATATTTATCCTCTTTTATTAACCTTGTCTTAAATTTATTTCATGTATAAACCCAACAGTTCCCCCTCTTTCTTTATCATCTGCATCTTCTTTCAGACCTAAATTCCTAAAAATCTCTCAAACTGCCTTTGTTCTTCATTTCCTTCACCTCTAAGATTTCTCAAATGGCCAACCTCAACCGCATAAACGACATAAACTTTTCCATGCAGTTACATAGGCAACACAATCAGGTTGCTTTGTTAATCTCTTAGAAATATCCTCATTTCTCATAGGTTTGTCGATTTTTGGCTCTGTCCAACTACTCTACCCCCTTACCATTGATCATATTCTTTATGAGGATCATTTACTGGATTTTTGAAAGATCTGTCAAGAGGTCATCATGGATGGGGAGAATGCACTATCTGTCACAGTGAAGGGGAGGACAATCTTCATCACTCCAACTATCATAAACACCCATCTTTAGCTAGATGATAAGGAAGTTGAATTGTTCTTTCCTAATGAAGTTTTCAACCAATCATTTGAGCAGATGGGATATGAAGGAGATTTCTCTATCAAGACCTTTAGGAAAGGGAAAGTCTCCTCGTAGTGGAAGTACTTACTTCATGTTGCCATCCACAGCTTGTCGAACAAGCATCGGGGTTGGGACCAGATTCCTGAGGATCTCTCCTTCATAGTGCATGGGATGGTTTAGGAGGTTAAGTTTGGATACTCTTAGTTTGTTTATACAAATTTTCTTGCTAACTTAGACTCCTTAGAATATTATATGTTTCCTTGATATGTTCAACACATTCTCAAATGTGAACTAGGCTCACAGTTGAGAGAAACAAGTAATATTCTTAAATTGGGACAGATGAAGCCCGATATCTTTAAAATTTTAAAGAAGCCAATTGTTGGCTTCTCTAGGGTAGAAACAACCCTTCTCCCGAAAAATTTAGAGCTCATTGCTCAAGGTGACAACCAAGCTACACAAGCTAGTGTTGAACCCACACCTTCTACCTTTTAACCACCAAAACAACCATCAATTAGCCTCACCTACCAAAGAAAAACCAAACAAACCCTTGCATAAGCTACTCAGTCTTTGCAGGCTCCCATACTACTACCACATAGGATGAAGTGGACACTAGAGCTCATATTCCCTTGAGGAGCAAACCACTCCCATCTCTTCAAGAATTAGTTCTAAGGTTCCTCATGCTCAGGCTGATAAGCCACTAGCCCAATAGCCTTAAGCCTTCACTCTAAGTCTTAACACTCTAATGAACATCCTTTAGAGGAATGTTAAAATCCCTAACCATTAGATCTTAACCAACCAATCTCCAGCCTTGATTTCTATGATGATGAAGACTTGAGATTCAGTGAGTACCATGAGTCTCTCTACTCTTCCCCAACATAAAGAGAGATGAGTGATCCTGCTTCCCCTTGTCTAGCCCACATCATCTACCTATTATTGAGGTGGATCTTCATGACTCTTCTCAGTAGGTCCATATTGAAGAGGCTCTCACTTCTGCAAGTGATTACATCTTTAAGACCTCAACCATGGCAACCTAGCCCACTACTACGCCATCTAAAGTAGTCAGCGAGCAGAGGAAAACCAACAGCCAAGAGCACCATGTTGGTGGTGAGACTAAGGACTTTGGAAAAACTATTAAAAAATGCACCTATCTAGTCTTTAAAGTTACTCACTTGGAATCTCAGGTGACTACCTTATCCAATAGGGTCAATGATCAGCAACTTGAGATTTTTTATCTCAAGAAGAAACTAGCTAGGAGACCTTTAAGAAGAGCTCAACTAGGAACACAAGAACTTGTGAATGTGATCGACCTAACTCCTAGCTCACCTATGCAAGAGGGTGATGCTATTAAAAAGGGGGAGAAAGTCACTACAATCACAGAACCTGTGAGTTCTTTAGTAAGCATGGACTTTGAGGATTCACCATCTTCATTTGTAACTGTCCATACTCAGCAACTTCCTCAAGTTCACAGTGATGTGGACTCTATAGACTCCATCATTCAGAGTCTTTTTGGGGAAGGCATACCAAGGGCTACGTTATCTCCACCTCAAGGAACATCTAACTACATCATAGGGTGGATGTATGATGCTAACAGAAGATCCCTTATTCTTCAAAGAGTTCTAGGGCAGCAAGAAGTCTTGAACTTTTAGATATTGAACTACTATGAAGGTTTTGACCTTATTAACATCCCACTTATCAACCCAAGCCAATGTAGACAAGCTGACAAGTTGGCTCAAAGGATTCAAGACAAGATTAATGAAGAGTTCAACCTAAAAAGGAAACAAAGGCAATCAGACAATGTCATTGGTCAACTAGGTGTTGAGGCAGACCCTGAGATTAGCTTCAAAGGGAAAACCTTGCTGAAGGCCTAGAGATAGAACCTAAGAGCCCTGTCACACCTACAACTGCTTTATAAGTCCATTCCCTTGATGAGACACTTGCCGGTGAAGGTGTATCTGTAAGGCCCCATTCCCGGGATGCTTACAGCTGGTAAATCATTGCACATAAAGCATATAACTTGCATTTAATCATTCATAAAACAGTGCAGCAGAAACAAAAACATTACTTTTCGTATCATTACAAATGCTTTTGCAAGTTATACAAACGTTCATTTCAAAACATCATTCGTTCGCATTACAATGCAAAAACATTAACCAAAGAATGCCATCCAAATGCCGAGTAGTAGCCCCGTGCAATCCTCAGCAATCATTACCTACCAACTGGAAACACATAAAAGTCAGCGTTGTTGAGTGAGTTCTAGTTTTATAATAATAATATAATTTTCTTTCGTTAAAACCGTACTTTACATTCACGCAATCATGCAATATACGTACAGATAGATTTTATCATTATTATCTTCATTATTCGTTCTTTCTTTCACTTTTCATATCTTCTATAATAATACCATGTGCTACATGCCAAACTATATGGCTACTGGACCGAAGTCTATAAATAGAAAGTTGTACATGGTGTCGTAGTACCGGGGTAAGCGGTAGAGGTTCTATACAAATGGTCGATCACAAAGAAAGACCCCGATGTGCATCCTCCCGGGGTAGCGAACCCGCACATCGTTGGGCTAACACCTTTTAATATCATGTCCCGTCTATACATTTGCTTGCAAGCCTTTTTTACTTTTATCATTCATTAATGCATGCATTCTTTCTTCATGTTCCTCTTTCATTATCTTTCACTTTACGTTACATAATACTTTCATTTCATTCATTAACATAGCACATAAAGCCACAGGAAAGATAAACATACATCATAACAAGGAACATAACATACACAGGCATCAACATCATACAGGGCAACATCATACATACATAACATACATCATGCATAAACATGAAACATCACCATCATGCCCAACATAACCTCTAAGGCCTCTATAGTCATCTTACATCAACTTAAGGGAACTTCCACGTCAACACTTACATCTGTACTTTCCCTCGAAAGTCAGTAATTAAACTACGCTTTTCCTTGGGTGCAACAGCCCTATTCAGGCATTTGGGCACTCTTCAGTCGCATGGCCTCCATGCGACTGAACATCATGCGAATTGAATGGACCAATGTGGATGAACACCTATGCAGATGAACACCCAATCGTGCGAATGGACCTCATGCGGATGGAATCAAAGAGGATGAGTCCTATGCGAATGGAGCTAACGCGGATGAAACTAATACGGATGAGCACGTAGGCGAATGGGCCCTCAGTCGCATGACTCCCCATGCGACTGACTCTCAGTCGCACGACTGGCAAGCATATAGGCCTTAGTCATACATCTCACATGCGATTGACCTCCAATCGCATGACTGGCATTCATATGGCTTCAGTCGCACGACTGGCATGCCATTCGGTTGCATAACCCTAGCTGTATAGAATGCAACTCACCCCCGAACCCAATCTGCCATTTTCGACCTCCAAGCTCATCTAGACCCATTCTTAGCCCAAATCAATCATCCTAAATCTTAGGAATGCATACTACAACACCATTCAAGAACACACAAGCTCGGAAACAATCCCCAAACGCATCACACGCAAACACATACAAATGGGTCAAACACAAACACATACAAAAATGGGTTTTCCATGTGTTCCGGTCCCAAAATGACCACACATACAAAAACGATTAAAAGAGGGGTCCTAGAACTCACACAAATGACCACAATGAGATGAGCTTTGTTTGGACCCGCTACACGGCAATTTTCGAGCGCGAACCCATGCGAATCAAGCCTTTCTCTTCTTTTCTCCCTTTTCTCTCTTCTTTCTCTCTAAATTGTAGAATTTTGGGTGTGGCAAGAGGGTAAGGGGGGCCCTATCCCTTTAAATACCCCCACTCATCCAACTTTCTCTCGTTGGCGATTTTGGTCCCTCGACTTTGGACTTTATTTCTTTTTTCTTCTTTCGTCGGCTTCAAAATAATAATTAACCGGGTGTTACAAGTCCATCCCCCTTAAATAGGTTTCGTCCCCGAAACCTGTTATTCCTCGAACAAACATGGGTAATGCTGCCTTATTTCTTCTTCAGTTTCCCAAGTTGACTCGAATCCTTTCCTGTGCTTCCACTGTACACGCACAAGAGGAACCACTTTATTCTGCAGCCTCTTCTCCTTTCGATCGATGATTGCCACTAGTTGCTCAAATAATTAAGCCGTTCGTCTACTTCGATATCCTCCAGTGGAACAATCATATCTTCATCTGCCAAGCATTTCCTCAGATGAGATACTTGGAATGTCGGGTGAATTCCACTTAACTCATCTGGTAACTCTAGTCTATAGGCCACCTCTCCTACTCGAGCAACAATTCAGAAAGGTCCTATATACCTTGGGCTCAACTTGCCCCTCTTCCTGAATCGGATGATGCCCTTCCAAGGTGAGACCTTCAACATAACCCGGTCACCCACCTGGAACTCAATCGGTCCGCGTCATTTATCGGCATACGACTTCTGTCTATCTTTGGCTGCCTTCATGAAGCCTTTGATCCTTTCAAGCTTCTCAGTCGTAGCCTTGATCACCTCGACGCTCCCTAGCTCCTTCTGACCGATGTCACCCCAGCAGACGGGTGTTCTGCATCTCCTACCGTATAGCATCTCATAAGGTGGCATACCGATGTTAGCATGGTAACTGCTATTGTATGAGAATTCGGCTAACGATAGGTGGTCATCCCAACTTTCCCCAAAATCAATCACATATGCCCGAAGCATGTCTTCCAATGTCTGAATGGTCCTTTCTGACTGACCATCAGTTTGGGGATGATAATCCGTGCTAATATGTAACCTCGTCCCCTTGGCATCGTGGAATTTCTTCCAGAATTTGGAGGTAAACTGGGTGTCACGATCAGACACAATAGATACCGGCACACCATGATGAGTTACAATTTCCTTGATGAGCAGATCAGCCAACCTCTAAGATGAATATGTCTCGCGGATTGGTAGGAAGTGAGCACTCTTCGTCAAGCGGTCAACAATCACCCATATGGTATCTTACCCTTTTGGAGTACGCGACAGTTTCGTAATGAAATCCATGATGATGTGCACCCACTTCAATTCCGGTATATCCAAAGGTTGGATCTTCCCATACGGCTTCTGATGCTCGACCTTCACCTGTAGACAAGTAAGGCATTTACTCACATACTCCACCACGTCACATTTCATACCTGGCTACCAATAATCTTTCTGCATGTCTTGGTACATCTTTGTAGCACCGGGATGAATAGAGTATCAAGTCTTGTGAGCTTCATTCATGATCTTCACCCGCAGATCCCCAAAACAAGAATCCATACTCATCCAAATCGGGTTTCAACACCAAGTGTGTTTCCCCCCAAATCCGCAACCAGACCTCTCATTCTCTCAGAGTTAAGATGATCTTCTTTCAATGCCTCATCTTGAAACTCTTTAACTTGCTTCATCACATCAGAGGTCATGATTAACTGGTACGCTTTCACCCAAATCGACTCGGGTCTCTCCTTTCGGCTAAGGGTGTCCGCCACCACATTGGCTTTGCCCGAGTGGTAATGGATTTCGCAATCATAGTCCATTATAAGCTCCAACCATCGTCTCTGCCTCATGTTCAGATCATTTTGCTCAAAGAAGTACTTCAAGCTCTTGTGGTCAGTGAAAATGGTGCACTTCGTCCCGTAAAGGTAGTGCCTCCAAATCTTTAATGCGAAGACCACGGCTGCTAGCTCCAAGTCATGAGTAGGATAATTGACCTCATGAACCTTCAACTGCTGGGATGCATAGGCTATAACCTTCCCTCTCTACATTAACATGCACCCCAACCCAGAGTAGGAAGCTTCAGAATAAACCACTAGATCTTCACTTCCATCGGGTAATGACAGAATAGGAGCTTGAGTCAATCTCGTCTTCAATTCTTCAAACGCCTTCTCTTGAGCTTGACCCCATACAAACTTCACATCTTTCCGGGTCAACTTGGTCAGTGGAGAAGCAATCTTAGAGAAGTCTTGGATAAAGCTTCTATAGTAGCCCACCAAACCCAAGAAGCTACGATTCTCGGATGGCGTCTTAGGAGACTTCCATTGCATCACCTCCTCCACCATTGCCGGGTCCACCATCATCCCATCAGGATTCACCACATGACCCAAGAACTGAACTTCACGCAACCAAAATGCGCACTTAGAGAACTTGGTGTACAGCTTCTCCTTTCTCAATGTCTCCAAAACCTCCCGAATGTGGCCGGCATGCTCAATCTCGCTCTTCAAATAAATCACGATATCATCAATAAAGACAATCACTGATTTATCCAACATAGGCCGACACACACGGTTCATCAGATCCATTAAAGCAGCTGGCACATTGGTCAAACCAAAAGACATGACAAGAAACTCGTAGTGACCATAGCGCGTGCGGAAAGCTATTTTAGGGATATCCTGCTCCTTCACCTTCAACTGATGGTAAACAGATCGAAGGTCTATCCTTAAAAAACAACTGGCACCCTGAAGCTGATCGAACAAATCATCTATTCTCGGTAAGGGGTATCGGTTCTTCACTGTCAACTTGTTCAGCTCACGGTAGTCAATACACATTCTCATACTACTGTCTTTCTTCTTCACAAACAGGAACGGAGCACCCCAAGGAGAGATACTTAGTCTAAAGAACCCCTTATCAAGCAGCTCTTGCAACTACTCCATCAACTCTTTCATATCCGTCACAGCCAACCGATACGGTGCCTTGGCAACAGGTTGGGTACCTGGTATCAGATCAATCTGAAACTCGATCTCTCGGTCAGGTGGCACTCCTGGTAAGTCTTCTGGGAACATGTCTGGAAAGTCACACAGAATCGATACATCAGACAGTTGTGGTGTTGGCGTATCCACATCCTTTACATATCCCAAATAGGCGCTACATCCACGCCTCACACACTTTCCCGCCACTGCCATTGAGATCACTTTCGGGATCGTCATGACCCGATCCCCATAAACCATTACCGAACTCCCATCAAGCGTTGTCAAATGAATCATCTTCTTGCTACACACAATGTTCGCCTTGAAGTCCGCCAACCAATCCATTCGAAGAACCAAATCGAAACCACTTAAGGTCATCACGAACAGTCTAACAGGAAACTTATGACCTTCTAGCTCCATATCATAGGGTGCATCAACACATCTACTAATAACTGGCAGTTTCTACATCAAAGGGTGCATCAACACATCTACTAATAACTGGCAGCTTAGCATAGAAAGCAACAGAAATAAAACTTTTACTGGCACCCAAATCAAATAACACAGAAGCTAAAGTTTGGTTCACCAGAAACGTACCGGAAACAACGTTAGGGTCCGTCTTAGCTTCCTCCTGTGTCATGGTGAATGCCCTGACGCTCTCCCTCAGTCCTTCACTTGTCGTCTTCGTCACCCCAGAACCCTGAGCCATCGGCTTCTTACAGTCTTTACTCATATGTCCGCTTTCCCCATAGTTGAACCATCTGCCTGCACGACAATCCTTTACGATGTGCCCCGTCTTCTCATATTTGAAGCACACGTTCAATCCCAACCTACATTCCCCCACATGCTCCCTTCCACACTTGCCACACCTCCTTGACCCCACACTCGATGTGGTCACATGGCGGTCATCCATCCGTGCCTTTTTGTTACTCGTCCAGGCATCACCCCGACCAAACCTTTTCCTGTTCCAGTTCCGATCACCACCACCCTTCTTGTTCGCTTCAGTCACCACCACTTCCCGCTCATCATATAGCCTCCCCGCCAAATCGACCACCAACCTAATCGTGCTTGGCCGGGCGACGATCCTATGCCTGCGAACATCCACCGGCAAGCCCTGAATGTACCTCATGATCTTCCGAGACAGAGGTGTCACCTGATCCGGCAGGAGCCGTGCCATTTCATTGAATTTTTTGGTGTACTGCTGGTGTGTCATGGTCCCCGCCTCCAGCTGCAGGAACTCTCTCTCGATCTTATCTATCTCCCTATGAAGACAGAACTCCTCAATCACCATCTTCTTCAACTCCTCCCACCTCATCCTTCCTATCGCCAAGCTACCCTCGGCTTGGACAACATCGTCCCACCAATACAGAGCCGAGTCTACAAATGAGTGGGTAGCAAACTTCACTTTCTGGTCCTCCCGGCACTCACTGATATCAAGAATAGCCTTCATTTCCCTCACCCACCGGTGAGCAGCAGCAGCAGTGCCGTTACTATCGAAGGTAGGGGGCTTGCATCTCATAAATGCCCCGTAGTTACAGCCTCGTGCCGCCTCTGGCGCAGGCTCTTCTTCCTCTTCTTCTTCTTTGTCGTCAAACAAAACCGTCTCAGTCTCAGGTCGTCTTCTTTCACTCGTAGGTCTACTTCGTTCTTTCCTCCCCCCTTCCCGTACCGCCTTGATAACTTCGGTCACTACAGACGGCAAGATCGTCTACATGACCTGATGGACTTCTTCAACCACTGTCTCTTTCACCGAGGCCCTTAGGTTTGCACTCTCATCACCACCCTCCGGATGAGGGGTCTCGGGTTCTTCAGGAAACACCTTTTCAACTTTGGGTCTTCCCCTCTTGCGTCGTGGCTCGGCACCAAGCCCATCACGACCACTACCACGAGAGGCTTTCGAAGATCTACCACCAGCCATTCACACACACACAAAGAGATCAAACACCCCGAGCATTACCTGTCCTGACTACATCAGTATTTAAATCTACAAACGACACATAAACCACACAAGATGTGCACATAATACCGGTTAACATTAAGAAAATACCTGATGGCATGCAACTACTCAGATTGGCATCCCTTCCCTTTTACGTCCCATTCTCAGTTTAAGTTAAGGTTTATTTTGAAAATTTACCCATTTCACTTAAACATTGGCTCTGATACCAACTTGTAAGGCCTCGTTCCCGGGACGCTTACAGCTGGTAAATCATTTCACATAAAACATATCACTTGCATTTAATCATTCATAAAACATTGCAGCGGAAACATAAAAATAACTTTTCATATCATTACAAATGCTTTTGCAAGTTAATACAAGCGTTCATTTCAAAACAATATTTGTTTGCATTACAATGCAAAAATATTAACAAAAGAATGTCATCCAAATGCCGAGTAGCCGCCCCGTGCCATCCTCAGCAATCATTACCTACCAACTGGAAACACATAAAAGTCAGCGTTAATAAAATATACTTTTCTTTTGTTAAAACTATACTTTACATTCATGCGATCACGCAATATACGTACACATAGATAATATCATTATTATCTTCATTATTCGTTCTTTCTTTCACTTTTCATATCTTCCGTACCAATACCATATGCTACACCATAAACTATATGGCTACTGAGCTGAAGTCTATAAATAGACAACTATACATGGTGCTGTAGTACCGAGGTAAGCGGTAAAGGTTCTATACAAATGGTCGATCACAAAGAAAGACCCCGATGTGCATCCTCCCGGGGTACCGAACCCGCACACCGTTGGGCTAACACCTTTTAATGTCGTGTCCCGTCTATACATTTGCTTGCAAGACTTTCTTTACTTTTATCATTCATTAATGCATGCATTCTTCCTTCATGTTCCTCTTTCATTATCTTTCACTTTATGTTACATAACTTTCATTTCATTCATTAACATAGCACATAAAGCCACATGAAAGATAAACATACATCATAACAAGGAACATCACAAACACAGGCATTAACATCATACAGGGCAACATCATAAATACGTAACATACATCATGCATAAACATGCAACATCACTATCATGCCCAAAATAACCTCTAAGGCCTCTATAGTCATCTTACATCAACTTACGGGAACTTCCACATCAACACTTACATCTGTATTTTCCCTCGAATGTCAGTAATTAAACTACGCTTTTCCTCGGGTGCAACAGCCCTATTCGGGCATTTGGACACCCTTCAGTCGCATGGCCTCCATGCGACTGAACATCATGCGAATGGACCAATGCGGATGAACACCTATGCAGATGAACACCCAATCGTGCGAATGGACCTCATGCGGATGGACTCAAAGAGGATGTGTCCTATGCGAATGGAGCTAATGCGGATGAAACTAATACGGATGAGCACGTAGGCGAATGGGCCCTCAGTCGCATGACTCCCCATGCGACTGACTCTCAGTCGCATGACTAGCTGGGCCTCAGTCATACGTCTCATATGCGATTGACCTCCAATCGCATGACTGGTATGCGTATGGCTTCAGTCACACGACTGGCATGCCATTCGGTCGCATAGCCCTAGCTGTGCAGAATGCAGCTCACCCATGAACCCAATCTGCCATTTTCGATCTTCAAGCTCATCTAAACCCATTCTAAGCCCAAATCAATCATCCTAAACCTTAAGAATGCATACTACAACACCATTAAAGCACACACAAGCTCGGAAACAATCCCCAAAGGCATCACACGCAAACACATACAAATGGGTCAGACACACACACATACAAAAACGGGTTTTCCATGTGTTCCAGCCCCAAAACCGACCAAAAACGTTTGAAAGGGGGGTCCTAGAACTCACACAAATGACCACAACGAGAAGAGCTTCGTTTGGACCCGCCACAAGACGATTTTCGAGCGCGAACCCACGCGAATCAAGCCTTTCTCTTCTTTTCTCCCTTTTCTCTCTTCTTTCTCTCTAAATTGCACAATTTTAGGTGTGGGGAGAGGGTAAGGGCTGTCCTCTCCCTTTAAATACCCTCACTCACCCAACTTTCTCTCGTTGGCGAGTTTGGTCCCTCGACTTTGGACTTTTTTTTCTTTTTTCTTCTATCGTCGGCTTCAAAATAATAATTAACCGGGTGTTACAGTATCTCAACCTCTCTTTGGCTAGAGCATGGATGTTACTCTATGCAATAAAGGCCAAAGCTCTCTCCATCCTAAGTTACAAAGGTTTGTGAGTGATAAAGGGAAAAGGAAAATGACTCCTGAGAAGATTGAGGAGGAGAGAGAGGAAAAGGAAGCTAATGGGGAAAAGTTCCTCTTCTAGGTCTGCTGGCTTCATGGAAGTTGCAATCAGGGCTGCTTCTAGACCAAACACTCAAAATGATGAGTTGAGGGTAGTGAGGATTGCTTACATACAGACAAGGAACTATGATGTTGATAATATCATCTCCCTCCCCTTAGAGGAATTAAATGAACTGGCTGACATTGAATTGTCAAAAGAGAAGAAGGAAGTAGAGGAGGCAAGATTGCTTATACAAATCAAAGAGGAAAGGCTCTACAAACATGTTCGTACTCTTGCACCAATTCAACAAAGTCCTGTGCAGGAGATTGTGGCTCCACAAGAACCATAGGTAGAAAAGAAACTGAAAAGATCAACATGATCAACTAGCTGAGTGCCACATATCTCTTTGAGGTTGATGTACTTCCTCCATTGTCCTTTAAGTACATTGAGTTTGAGTATCTTAAGCAACTTGTACTTGAAGTACTCAAAGAAAGAAAGGCAACAAAGAGGAAGATGAGGGAAGAAGTTGCCAAGGCAAGAGCCATCATCCAGAAGAGTCAAAAGAAGTCTACTAAGGTAGAGGATGATGAGCTTCTTGAAGCTATATGGATTCTTCGGAAGGATACTTGGCCCTATGTATCTATCCACCATGGATGAGCACATTAGGGTGATCAAGTAGAAGATTAAAAATAGGAGAACTTAATGAATTACTCTCCCCACCAAGTCAGGTCCCTTAAGAAGTGGAGGTTAAGGTTGAACTTTTTGAGATAACACAACCTGCACTTCCTACTGACTCTCAACAAGCTTCATCTTCTGATCCACAGTAGGGTTCAGTTCCCTCTCAATCTGAACATGTGATAGAGGAAAAACCAACTGAGCAAGACAAAGATGATCAACAAGGTGTTGAAGGTTAGTCTTCTCAGTTAAAAGGTACGAAGAGGAGAAAAAGGATGGCTTCTAGACCAAAGTCTAGGAAGAAAAGGAAAGGAGCATCCATCTACAAACCTTAAGATGAGTCAGAACATCCTAAGGATGTGCAACAAGAGGAAACAACTCTAATTGAAGTAGCTCCTCTAGCATCAGGAAGACCCATCTTATCCTGGACTTACACTACTAATCTAGAAAGATGGCATGTTATCAGAGATCAACTTATTGAAGATGTCTACAAGTGGCAAGACATGCTCAATCTACCTATACATGATCTATTTGAGATGAGAAGACATTATGAAAGTCTGAGTGATCCTGGCCATCTAATGAAGAAAGGTTTGGTCATCATGATGATGAGGACTGTCAGTATCTGAATTTTTCAAATATTTTGGTAGCATCAGCCTAGGGAGAGTTTGTAAGGATTCATATAAGGCTGATGCAATCTAAAACATTCAAAGTCTTTCCAGCATGCATACAAAGAAGTAATAAAGTAGAATGCTTCGAAAGTTTCACACTTTGCCTTAGAAAATAATCTTAGTGTGAAATCTTCCGAAGCCAAGACCAATATCTTCCGAAGCCAAACATGAAGTGTTCCGAAGCTTCAGAGACAAACTATTTCGAAGCCAGTTTATGAAAACAGATTTCTTCTGAAGACTTTTGAGTACATGCTTTATCTGATGTACCTTTTACCATAAAGCTGGACCACCTTTCCGCTCCAACTCTATTTGACTCACCAACTTTCACAAGTTGGTGAAAGGTCCATGCTTTTGGTAAAATGTACATTGAGGTCTTGAGTCTGAACTTTCTACTTTATGTACTTTTGTCCTTTTGTAATATATTAGGATATGAGTTATGGCATGTCATAGTCACTAGTCAAAAGGCAACCTGCCTTTTGACTCTACATTGATTTTTTTGTTGTCTAGATCATGAATCTAGCTAGCCTTCATTGTTATGTCCGGTTTTAGGATGTAGTATAATGTATCGCATGTCCTTTTGTAATCTTTAATCCTTTTATGCATTGTAAACACTTGTAAGGAACTTGAGTGCAATATACAACATTCTTGAAAACCAAACACTTATGTTATTGTTATTGTTCTTGTTCTGTCTCTTTATTACTTGTGATACTTAGTATCAAAGTGTGAATGGTTGCTAGCTTTCCATTTGATTTGTTAAGTGTTATAACTCAACTCTCCATATTATGCTGTTGTGTTGTAAGTGACCGTCCCTTAAACGGTCATGCATGTCTCGTCTTCCCACACTTGAAACAGATGCTTGACCCCATCTACACTCCCTAGCATGTTCCTTCCCACACTTGCCACATCTCTTCAACCCCATACTAGGCGTGGCTACACATCGGTTGTCCACCCTCACAACCTTATTATTCGAAGCGGCCCTTCCACGTCCAAACCTCTTCCCATTCCAATTCCAATCACCACTACCTATCTTACTCACCTCAGCCACCATAGTTCTCGCTCATCGTACAACCTACCCACCAGGTCAACCACCAACCTAAACCTATTTGGCCGAAAGACGATCATGTGTCGATGGATATCTACCGGCAAACCTTGGATATATCGCTTAATCTTTCGTGACACATGAGCCACCTGATCCGACACCAAGTGTGCCATCTCGTTGAACTTGATGGTGTAGTGCTGGTGTGTCATGGTTCCCGCCTCCAGCTGCAAGAACTCCATCTCAATCTTATCAAGTTCTCTATAAGGACAGAACTCCTCAATCACCAACTTCTTTAACTTTTCCCACTCCATCCTCTCAATAGCCATGTTGCCCTCATCCTAGACAATATTATGTCATCAGCATATAAACAAGTGAGTAGCAAACTTCACTTTCTAGTCATCCCTACATTCGTTGATATCGAGTAGAGCTTCGACCTCTCTTACCCATCCATGAGTAGCAACAAGAATGCCATTGCCATCAAAGGTCGAGGGCTTACATCTATGGATCGCTCCGTACTTAAAGCCTCGTGTTATTTCTTGCATTGGCTCCTCCTCCACCTTATCACCGGAGACAATCATCTTAGTCTTTGATTGCTCTCTCTCCTCTGTGGACTTATTCCTCTCCTTCCTCTCACCTTCCATCACAACCTTAATCACTTAGGTCACCATACACGGTAGGATCGTCTGCGTGACCTGGTGAACCTCTTCCACCATAGCCTTTAGGTTAGCACTCTTATCACGGCCTGCATAGTGATGAATCTCGGGCTCTTCATGAGCCATCTCACTGGCTTTAGTCTTGCCTCTCATGACACGCGGTCCAGCACAACTTCCACCATGACCTCCACCTCGCGAAGCCTTCAAAGATCTACCTCCAGCCATCCTCTAATCATACTATAAGATCCAAACACCAACACGGTCATTCAAGGTAATAACTAAGTTTATGTCAAGTATATTCTAAGTTCCTTATTACTGTGGCCAATTGTGATTAGCCACTTACTTTACTCTTTATATCAAGGTATTTCCTATCCTAACTACACAGACTAAATCTACTAAGAGCACATAAATCACATAACATGCACACATAATACAAGTTAACATTAAAGAAAATACCTGATAGCACATAGCTACTCGGACTGCCTTCCTTCCATATTGTCTCATTCTCAATTTAAGTTTAGGTTTTTTAAAATATTTAGCTAATTCTGTTAAACTTTGACTCTGATACCAACTTGTAAGGGTTGTTCCCAAAACACTCTGATTGGGTTGAGTAAGAGTGATATTCTTACTATGAATCGAATTTAGTAATCAAGTCAATGATTGAAAGGCAGAAACAAGCAATCAAAAAACATTTAATGCAAGAAAAATACTCATAAATGCTTTTGTATTGAATAAATGAAAGTTGATTTACAACAAAAATTCTCTATGTCTATGAGCCGTCACCTCAGGTACAAGGTTAACTATTATATTTATAGGCAAACAAGATGCCTTTACAAAATGACTAAACTACCCCTGAACTATTACATCAGAAAATAGTCTAAGTCTTGATCCGCATCTTTGCTTGTTCTTCTGCATTGACAAATGCGGATGAGATAATCTTGATTAGCATTTCTTCACTTGATTATCCGGATTAGTATGTTCGTCATCCGCATTTGTTAATGCGGATGAACAAATACTTATGCGCATTTCTTCGGTCATCTGAATTAGTCAATCTGGATGAGCAAAATCTTGTCTGCGTTAACTTTTAGTCTTCCGCATTAGTCAATGCGGAAGAGTAACTTCTTGTCTGCATTATCATTCTGTCTTCCGCATTAGTCAATGCGGAAGAGTAAACACTTGTCCGCATTAGTGTTATGTCTTCCGCATTAACAAATGCAGAAGACAACACTTGTTCCTTTCCTTAGCAGAATTTCATCCGCATTTCTTCTTGGACTTGAGGGATTCCAGTAGAGCAATCATCAAGTCACCTATTGAGTTGGCATGTATGATCCTTTCAGGGTGCAACAATACTCTCCCTAAGGATTATACAACCTAGTTTTCCTCAATGTGTGGGAGGTGATTGATGTTGTGATGATTCAGCTGGGTCTTTTGATGGTGCAAAAGGTGCTGCTTGTCTTGGATCCAAATTGCCTTGATCATATTGACAAAATCTTGAGCATCTGACATTTTATCCTTTCTTAGTACATGAATCTTCATTCTGCTCATATCATGAATGGCTTCAATTGGTAGCTTCTTTAGAGAAATTGGTTCCCAAAGAGACACTGTTGATGGCCCATCTCTGTGAATCAAGAGAGAACCATCTACATCAACTTCAAGTTTGACAATGTGCCCAATTGTAAAGGTGTATTCTTCTTCTTCCTTTTCTCCCTCTTAGCAATGATCTGATCATAAGCCATCTTCAATAGTTTGATACACTTTAGAAAGAAATATAGATCTTCTTGACCCAACTTGTTTGATATCTCTCTGAAGTCTCTTGTGTATATGTATTGAATGTATGATTGATCTAGTAGTCTCACTTCATAACCACTGAATAATCTGATTTCAGCACCTTCTTTGCCTCCCCACTTCCTCTCAATCACCAATTCATAGGTCTTCTCATCAAATAAACATTTGAAATTGTTGTTGACGAATGTGTACCAGCTACCATTTTTCTTTTCAATGCTTCAGTGGGTTTCACTCTAAGTTCAGGAAACACTACTTTTTCAGCTGGTTTTGTCTGTTTCATTTCCAAAGGATTCTTGAATGTTTTGTCTTTCATCATACATGTTGCTTTCAAAGAATTGAAGTTGTTTGTTCTCTTGAACATTTTGAGTATTCCTTCAAATTCATATCCTCTAAACATGGCATTGTGGTTGATCAGCTCCAGATTGGCCAGTTCTTTCAGGTCATGAATCTGAAGTGCATTTACCAGAGCAGAGTACCCTATAAAGAATTGCACTAGGCCAGAGATCCTTTTAACCATAAACATGTTCCATGCACTATCATACTTCCAGGCAATAATTTTTTGGTCTGTTTTTCCTTTTGGAGTAGATACTCCTCTGATCATCTCAGCAGTGGTTAACCCTTTCTGAAGTTTCAGTTAAGAGGGTTTAGCAAACCACTCTGGATATTTATGAATGATAGGTGCAAAATAGTCTTGATCTTTATGAGTAAGATTCATGTCATGTGCAGAAACTCTTGATCTTGGCTTCTTGTTGAGCATTTCTTCTTCTAACTGCTTTAACTTTTCTTTCTTCTCACTTATCAACTTAAGTGTAACAACTCTTAGTGAATTACTCTTCATGTTTGCCAATTTTCTTTTGGTGTGGTGGAGTGTTTCGTACTGATTGACTATCTTATCTTTGTTTATTTCAGCCACCTCACTGCTTCCTTCACACATGATTTTCAGTGCATCTCACATAGCTTTAGCAGTTCCATACTTTTCCAATCTTTTCAGCACATCCATCTTGAGTGCTTGAGTCAAAATTGAGTATGCTTTGAGTTCAATCTTGATTTTCTTATAGTCATCTTCATCAAGAGTTAAGTCTTCAATGGGTATTCTAGCAGTCTTGTAAATTGCAGCTTGATCTGTTGACAGAGTAACAGGGATGTGAGGACCCTTGCATATTGATATCCAAAAATCAGGATCTACACCTGTGATGTAATTTCTAAACCTTATTCTCCACTGTTTAAACTCAGATTTATGTTTAAGCAT
>BJCM01097083.1:0-11311 GCA_018326385.1 Flaveria bidentis
AATTTGGCAATTTGATCTTTGGTATTCAAGATGGTGCAAGGACATCCAAATGACCTGAGAAAACCAATGAAAGGTTTCCTCTTGTGCCAAAGTTCATAAGGAGTCTTGCCATGAGTCTTAACTACTAAAACTCTATACTGCACATAGCAGGTAGTGTCCTGTTTCTCCTCTCAGCAACACCATTTTGCTGAGGAGTCCTGCGAGCACTGTATTATCTTGTAATACCTTTTTCATCACAAAGTGTATCAAGGATTTGGTTCTTGAATTCAGTTCCTTGATCACATCTTATGATTTTGACCTTGTGATTAGATTGATTCTCAATATTTAGGATGAAATTTCAGAATAACAAGACTCCCATCCTTAGTTCTAAGGAAGAAAACCCAAGTGAATCTTGTAAAGTCATCTGTGATCACCAAACAATAAGAGGTCCTTCCTAAACTCATTCCACTGGTGGGGCCAAAGAGATCCATATGTATCAAGTGTAGGGGTGTAATGATGGAGTTTCTCCTTAGGCTTATGAGATACCTTGTGTTGCTTCCCTTTCAGGCATGCGACACAGTGATCATCACTTGTAAACTCTTTCTTTGGCATTCTAGTTACCAAATCATTCTTAATCAGTTTAATCATGTTCTTAATGTTTACATGGCATATTCTTTTATGTCATAGGAAAGACTCATTACTATTGGCTTTAGATAGAAAGCATGAAACTTCTCCAGAGGGAGATGTTTCTTGCAAGTCCATCTTGTACATGTTCCCTTTCCTGGAGGCTCTAAGCAGGATATGCTCATGAGGAATGACCACCCCGAGCATGAAAACAATGCACTCATGCTTAGTAAAGAGTATGTTATGACTCTGATCACAAAATTGGGATACACTCAGAAGATTGTACCCAAGCTCCTTGACAAAGTTTACATTTTCAATGCTGAGCTTACCATTTGTGACCTTGCCCCTTCTAGAAATATAACCACCTTCATCTCCTCCAAAAGCAACTGGCCCTCCATCAATCCTTTTAAAGTTCTGGAGTAATGACCTATTGCCTGTCATGTGCCTGGAACAGCCACTGTCAATGATCCAGACATTTTTGTTTGTCTTGAGTTGTTCCTGTACAAAGAAAATGATTAGTTACATTTGGAAATCCAAGTCGTATTTGTCTTGGGCTCAATAAAAGAAGTAGAAGATGATGCAACAGTAATAGATCCTATAGTTGTGCTTTGAGGATCTTGAGCTATTATTTATGGAGAACTTTTAGTCACTTGGTCTTTCTTAGACTTCCACAACACCTTTGGAAGTTTGGACTTGACCTTCAATACTTTAGAAGCTTTTGAGACTTTGGAAGTTTTGATGACTGCACCTTCGGAAGATTCTACAGACACTGCAGAAGACATAAGTGCTTCGGAAGTATTCCTTTCTTCTGATACCAAATTTTCTTTCGAAGGCAATTTTCCACTTGCCTTCTTCTTCATTTTGGATCTTCCGAAGGAAATAGATTTTCCTTCCGAAGCTGGAATCTTTTTGGAACTCTTGGAAGTCTTTTTCCTTGTCATATAAAGAGTACCTTTTGGATTTTATGGACAATCCTTAGCAAGATGAGAAGTACTTTCACACATGACACATTCTATTTTCTTCTTCCCAAGAGCTTTCTGCTGAGAACAAGACTGATTTTAATCACATCCCTTCTCCACCTTAATCTTTGCAGATGCTGAGACAATCCTTTTGGGGCGAGAACTATTCTTGGAGTTGCATGGCCAAGGCTAGGTAGTAGTGGTACACAACAGATCAGCCTTCTTCTTGGTGCTGAGATGATTTGAACATGAACCAGAACTCTTAGCAGAAGAGTTTAGGTTGATGTCTTAAGTCTTCACCACTTCAAATCCTATAGAGATAAAAACTTGTTTCGGCTTAGAATCAAAAGTGGACTTGATCTCTTGATCCTTTCTAGCTTTTCTTTTGCTCTTTATGATCAAGTTTTTTCTCATAGACTTCGTCATTACAGTCTTCTTCTTTTCCTCAGAAGGATAGTTTAGAATCCTCTTCTTCACTCTTCTAAGAGAGATTCTTCATTATCACTTCTTCATCCTCTTTACTCAAGGGGTCTATGAGAGGAAGCTCATATTCACTAGTTCCACACCTGGATGATCTTACAGAGAAGATTGTGTGTGGAGGAGTTATCTTATTAGATCCCAGTCCCTGCTTGTTTTGATAACACACCTTGTTATGCAGGGATGAGGATATCATGTTCTTGAAGGTCTCTTCTTCAAGAATACACTTTTCTGCCCTGGCTTTGCTGATCACAAGCTCAGGCTGGCACTCAGTCAGCTTAGTTTTGAGATCCTTGATCTGAGTCCTATAATTTGTATGCTCATGTTTTAGAACTGAAATGGTTTTCTCTAAGTCCTATATCTTCAGTTTATAATCACTTTTAGACTTTCTAAAATCAGCTTTTAAAATGTTTAAGGACTCAAGATCAGATCTTATTTCTAAGTTGTAGGACACGTATCTATTAACTTTAGCAATGCAGTTAGGGGTACAAAGATGTTCCAATACCTTGGCTTCATCATGATCTACCATTAGTGCTTGTTTTGGAGAAGCATCTTCCACCTGAAAGCTCTAGTCAAAGCCTCCTTCTTCAACAGCAATTGCAGCTTGCTGCTTTGGCTTGTCATTCTGGGTAGTGTTGTCAGTGTAGTTTGGTGTAGACTGTAGATACATGATGTCCTAGATTATGTGCTCAAATGTAAAAGTCTTTCATTTCTTACATATGTGTAATGTAATGACTTAATAAAATATACTATGTGTTTGATGTTTATTTATGTTTAATTATTTCATATTATTATTGTGTTAAGTATAATTCATATGTATGAACTTCATATATAGGTTTGAGGTTGTTGTACATAGTTCTTAGTAAATAATGATTAAGTAATGTGTTCAACTTAGTCGGGTGATTATTCTTGCTAATGGACCATACGCATGAATATATCATGCTTATAGACCAGTCGCACGATTGAACCAGGAGACTGGATTAGTCGTATGACTGAGACATAAGATTGACTCAGTCATGTGTATGACTCAATCGCATGATTCAGTCACACGACTGAACCATGCTAATGGTTCAGTCGTACGAATGGAAATTGCAAACCTATAAATACCACTTAATTCGTGGAAAAACATAACTTTTGATAACACTTGAGAAACCTAGAGAGAGATTTCATATATTCATAAACCCTAGCCATCCAGAACGTCCAAGATAGTCAATCCAACTTCAAATTTTGATCTTGATCGATCCCTACTCATTCTTAATGTTTAGTTCATTGTTATATCGATCGGGTTATCGTTCTCACTGATTGGATCGCCAATCAAATAGGATTTCGCACTATTTTATCTGGTTTCATGTAGAATCTGTTAGTATTCGGTAAGTAAACAGTCCTGACAAGTGGTATCACAGCCTTGGCTCCTGATTTTGCGTGGATTCGATTAGTTTTGGTGTTAAAACCAACGTTTTAATTCAAAAGAGTCACCACTGTGGTTCTAAAGGTGTTTTTGACGCTTACATGCATTAAAGTTTTTTTTTCATCATACAGCAGTTTAGGGTTTCTAGAAAATCGTGTTTTGTGTCAAAGTGTCAAAATATTCGATTTTACAAAAATCAGCAGCCTTCAGTCGCACAATTGGTCCATATCTATGATTGAACTCAATCGTATACTCCATCCGCATGACTGAACTCAATCGCAACCCTCATTCGCACGACTGAACAACTCCAGTCATTTGATTCCAATCGTCTTGTTCATACGCACGACTGAATCCAATTGCACGATTGAATTCATTCGCATCCTTCATTCACACGAGTGAACCATACTCATAGCCCATTCGCACAAGTGAAACTGACCTGTTCTAAAAGTAGAAAGTTTAAAGCAATAGAAGATCAATTTGCTGCATTTTCTGTCGGAAAGGACTCTCGCATCCAGAACCTTCTGCTTCTGGAGAATGAGATTGGAAATCATCATAAACCGTTGAAGCTATTAATGTTAGATGAATACCCACAGTGGAAACAGCGGTTAGAAATCTATTTCAATAGAGTTTATCCCAATCTTTGGACATCTATTGAGACTGGTTACACGGTACCAGTTAGTGCTAATGGAGTCAAGTTAACTTTGGGAGTAATGAGTGAAGCACAAAAGATTATATTCAATGCTTAAAAGAAAGTTTATGCCTTGTTGACTCAGTCGATACCAAAGGACATCTTTCATTAGTTCTCTGAGAACAAGCAGGCGAAAATGTTATGGGAAGCATTGGAGAAGAGATATGATGGAAACACAACTCTCAAAGCACTGAAGGCTAAAGTTCTTAGAAAGGAATTTGATAATTTCTCCTCGATAGGAAATGAGAGCTTGGATGATATTATAGATAGATTCTATCATCTGATGAGTGAGTTGCACACTCATGGTGTGACAACGTCTATGGAAGATAAAGTTTCAAGCTTTGCAGATGGTTTGCCGGATAAATGGGATTCATTTATGTCTAATCTAAGACAAAACGACATTCTTGTGACGTTAGACATAAATGATTTCAACTTGAAGTTAAGGGAGGAAGAACTAAGAATGAAATACAAGTCGAAGAAAGGATCCTATGTTCAGAATCCTTCACTTTACAACTCAGTTCCAACTCCAGCTGTTTCAAGAGCACCGTTACAAACAGATTTCGTGTCTAGTTCTTCTACTCCTTCCCAGAATAGTGCATCAGGAACAGAACTGTTAGGTTCTAGAACCCAATATATAGTTCCTGAAGCAAATACAACAAAGTTGAAAACCGAGAATCTCTGTAATGTCACAGTGGAAGTAGCCAAGGAGCACATAGATTTTCTAGCAGCGGTTGTACAATCTTATGATGGTTTAGTTGCCGGTAAAATTGGAAATTGTCATCTTGCAGATGAGGATTATGAGCAAGTTGATGAAAATGAGCTGGAAAGAATGGACATAATGTGGGCCTTTGTCAGGACCGTGTTCGTACGGAATACTAACAGATTCTGCGTGAGACCAGATCAAATAGTGTGGAATCCTATTGGATTGGTGATCCAATCAGTGAGAAAGTTAACCTGATCAATATAAGAATGAACTAAACGTTAAGAACGAGTAGGAATCGATCAAGAACGAACTTTGAAGTTGGATTGGCTATCATGGACGTTCTGGACGGCTAGGGTTCGTGAATATTCGTAATCTCTCTCTACATTTCTTAAGTGTTATGTTTTTCCACGAATTAAGTGGTATTTATAGGTTTGTAGTTTCCATTCATACTACTGAATGGTTCAGTCGTGCGACTGAATCATGCGATTGAGTCATACACACGACTGAAGGTTCAGTCGTGCGATTGAGTCAATCTTATGTGTCAATCATACGACTGCTCCAGTCTCCTAGTTCAGTCATGCGACTGGTCCATAAGCATGATGTATTCATGCGTATGGTCCATAAGTATGGTCCATTAGCATGAATAATCACCCGACTAGGTTGAACACATTTCTTAATCATTATTGACTAAGAACCATGCACAACAACCTCAAACCTATATAATAAGTTCATACATAAGAATTATTCTTAACATAATAATAATATGAAATAATTAAACATTAAAAAACATCAACCACATATTATATTTCATTGAACCATTTCATTACATATGTGTAAGACATGAAAGACTTTTACATTTGAGCACATAAACTAGGAACATCATGTATCTACAAACATCGTACATCATTTTAGTCAATAACTCATCATCAAGAAGAGTGGGAGGTAAGTTAAAGGACTTAAAAAATCCATAATAGTCGAAGAAGAATGAAGGTCCTTTTCCAGTAGGGGGTGATGTATCTTTGAACATCAATGTTGCACCACACTTCAACCTGACCCGTTGAGTTATTATAAACTCTCTTGTCTGGTATATTGTATCCAAGAAAGATACCTTCTTTAGCCTTCTCACTGAACTTCCCAATCTGAGTTTTCTTTAATAACATGCACGGTGCCCCCAAATGGTTCGAGATACTCCAAGTTTGGTTTACATCGCTGGAGCAGTTCATAATAGGTTTTCCCATGACGTTTGACCATCAAGACTCGATTGGGAGTGTAGCATGCATTAGCCACTGCCTCATTCCAAAATTGAATAGGCAGTTTAGAGTCAGCTAGCATCGTTCTTGTTGTCTCTATCAAGCTCCGATTTTTTTCGTTCAGCAACCCCATTCATCTATGGAGTGTAGGCAGACGTAAGTTGATGTACAATTCCTTTCTCTCTACAGAATGCCTCCATCCACTGATTCTTGAACTCTATTCCATTGTCTGGTCGAATCTGCCTTACTTTTAGCTTGTAGAGTGATTCCAAAGTAGTTACTAGATGTTTGAATGATTCAAAAGTCTCTGATTTGGATTTCAGAAACATTACCCAAGAGAATCTTAAGTAATCATCAGTTACTACATAGCAGTATAGATCTCCAGCAATGCTTTTTGTCCTGACTGGGCCAAACAGATCCATGTGTAGAAGCTCAAGAGGAAGGTCAATTGAATTAATTTTCTTTGCCTTGTGAGACTTCTTGGTCTATTTCCCTTTCTTACATGCTACACAAAAATCCGGAAGCTAGAAGCTCTTCACAGTTACTCCATTCACTAAATCATTTTGTATCAGATGATTCATCTTTCTAGGATTAATGTGTCCCATTCTCCTATGCCAGGAGATTGAATCCCTCTCTGTTGCCTTTGACAAGAAGCATTGGATAGTTTTGTCAATTGTTGAGACCTTTGATAGATCCAAGACATAAAGATCATTATATCTTGAAGCTAATATTAGAACTTTTTCCTCCTGGATAACATAATCCTTCTTCAGCATGTAGCACTTTTTGTTGTCAAACACAACTTTGAATCCTTTATCACAGATCTGGGACACAGAAAGCAAGTTGTTCTGTAGTTATTGAACGTAGTTGACCATGTCAAACTTCACTTTCTCGTTTCCTACTTCGCCTTGAGCGGTTATGTAACCTCCTTTATTTACAGCAAATGAGACATGTCCCCCTTTAATTGTTTGACGTTGATAAGGAGGGACAAATTCTCAGTCATGTGCCTGGACACCCCACTATCAATAATCCAGGTATTAGTGGTAGTGCTATAGCGGACACCCTGCACATTCAAAGGAATTGATTAGTCCAGGTTTGGGACCCAAGCCTTAACTGGCTTGGGTGACCTAGAGGAATCACACATCATGAACTCAACCCACTGTCCATCAGAGGATGAGGGCACATTGTTCTTCTTCTTGATCTTATTATTAGACATATTACTTGATTTTTCTTTCCATAAACCAGTTTTGTGTAAGGCCTGTTTGTGATAAACAGACGACTGACTTATGGTTTGAACTTTAGGTTCACTAATACTCTTAGGTGGAGTATTAGATCTCATTTTAGACAAACTTGGTTTTGCATCATAAAGTTCAATTTTCCTTTTGGGAGTCTGATACTAAGGACAATTAGAAGAAATATGTCCTTATTTTCTACAACTGTAGCATGATATCACTTTTATAGATTGAGGAAAATGTTTATGTTGGGTTGAGTTTGGTACAGGTGTGAGATGTGTCTGGTTGGGTTTTATCACATTTCTTTTAGATGTTATGTCTGCTTTAACAAAATTAATTCGTTTAACATTTTTAACATCTTTAACCTTTAATTTATTTGGACTTTAACATGTAACACGTGTTTGGTTAACTGGTTTCGTCATTTTGGGTTCAGAAGTAGACATGTGTGAACCTGACCTTAAATTAACCTTTTCAAATTTATCATCCAAATTCTCTATAGGCATTTTTCTTTTCAATTTCAAAGTAGACACCTTCTGTTTAGTGCTATCTTTCATAGGTTTTCCAGTAGAATCGGGATCACTAACTAGAGGAGTGGACACCACATGATCCTTAACTGGTTTGTTATTGATAGGTCTACTTTTAGTATATAGAAGGATTGCATGTGGTGGCAGAACTACTTTGTAACCCAAACCTTCCCCATTATTTCGTTCTTTCACTAAGTTTTGAATAATGTGTGAAGAACTAGCCAAGCTATGCAGTTTTTGTTTTAAAGAATCAACTTCGACTTCTAAAACTGCTTTTTCTTTTTTCGTTTCTTCTACAGAATTTAAATAAAACTTTATGTCATTTGACTGGTTTAAAGAAACAACCTCGGTTTCCCTTAGTTGTTTTCCCAAAAGATCTATTTTTTCTTTGTAACTGCACTCATTTTGTTTTAAAATACGATTTGCCTTAGTGCAGAGCTGTAAGTCATTTACTAAGTTATCATTGTGTTCTAATAACCTTGCAAATTTTAGATCAATGCTATCCCTAAATTTGTTACATACAGAATAAACATGTTTATCAAATAGTTGGTCATTAGAACTTACCTGTGAGGAATCAGACGAGTCAGCCATCAACGCCGTTTAGACTCTTCTTTAACAGGAGATTCTGAGTTTGTTTCTTTGAGCTCTTCCTTAACCAAGTGATTTACCATAGCCACAACTTCTTCGGTATCTGACATCGCTTGCTCAGCTGTGATTTCACCTTCACTCGCAGATCCATCATCCAATGCCTCAACACAGGCAATATTTGATTCACCCGGAGAAACAAAGCGGAAGGAACAGTCTTGCCCTTCATCACCTTGATCAGTCAAGGCCTTTGTCTCTTTGCTTGAAAATGTGGTTCCAATCGTGTCTTTGTCTTGACGGTTGAAAGTCAGAAATGGATTTACATTTCCAGTTTTCTTGGGCTTTACACATTCACGTTTAAAATTCCACTGAAGGGTATGCAAATACAACACAACAACACAAAGAGGACCATTGAAGGGTATGCAAATACAACACAACAACATAAAGAGGAGAGTTGGTTAAGAACACTCAACTTAATCAAACAGTGAAACTGGTTAACCTCAAATAATGACACTAAGAATACAAGTAAGTATGAGACAGAACAAGATAACAAGATACACAAGGAGATGGTTTTCAAGATTGCAGTATATTGCTTTCTCAAGTTCTATTACAAGTGTTACAAAGCATAAAAGAAAGTTACAAGTACTTGAGATACATATACTACGTCCTACAGCCAGCCATACTTTGAAGGCCAGCTGGATACGATTGACTAGACACAAAACAAAATCAATTGTAGTGTCAAAAGGCAGATTGCCTTTTGACTAGTGACTATGACATGCCATAGCTGACATCCTAATCTATTACAAAAAGGATAAAGTACATAAAGTAGAAAGTTTACAGACTCAAGACCTTAATGTACAGTTACTAAAAGTATGGAGTTTTTCACCAACTTGTGAAAGTTGGTGACTTTACAGAATTGTAGCGGAAAGGTATCCAACTTTATGTAAAGTACATCAGATAAAGCAAGTATGCTAAAAGTCTTTGGAAGAAATCTGTTATCAAGTGTTGGCTTTGGAAGACTTTGTCTCTGAAGCTTCAAAAGATTCATCTTTGTCTTCGGAAGATATTGGTCTTGGCTTCGGAAGATATTGGTCTTGGCTTCGGAAGATATTGGTCTTGGCTTCGGAAGATATTGGTTTTGGCTTCGGCAGATATTGGTTTTGGCTTCAGAAGATTTCACACTTAGAATATTTTTGTTGCTTGTGCATGTATGCAGGATAGACTTTGGATGTTTGGGTTGCATCAGCCTCTTCATATAATCTCTACACATGTTATTCAAAGTGACAGACTAGATCTTTTGTCTAAGAAAGACTTGTACAAACTTCTCAGCACCACATCAGGAAAGAACAAAGAGACAGATAAGTATCTTCTCTTCTTGGTGATGAAAGTTTTAGAAACAAGTGAGGTTTTGGTAGCATCAACCTAGGGGGAGTTTGTTGGATCAAGCAAGGCTGGTGCAACCAAAACAAACACTTAGAACATTTTTTGTACAACTAAGAAAGAGCTTCTTAAGGCAAAAGATGAACTTCTGAAGGAAAAAGCTAAGCTTCCGAAGGTTAGGGCTGAAAGAGGCTCTAAAGAGGACCTCTAACATCCGAAAGACAAAATCTTTCTTCTTCCGAAGTTCAACACTTACAAGATTCCAAGACAATGACTTCCGAAGTATGAAGTCTTAAAGATTATCACAAGCCTTGGAAGAAGTAAACTCTTCCAAAGCATAAGTGGCTTTGGAAGAACTTATTTTTCAGAAGCCAGTTAACCTTCAGAAGAACCTGTTACGAACAAGTGGACATAAGCATGTTCCACATGACAAGTTGTTGTAACCTCTGAGATGCTGCATGGCGCTTTCCCACGCCCATGTAGTTGACCATGGTTTATTCCATTGTTCATTCCTTATCAATTAGTATAGTTACCAACTTTAGTTGGTGACAAAAGCTAAGTCATGGACATTTCATGACTACCAAATCTTAGATAGTATTTTATCCTAGACAACTTACTTCTAGTAATGTAGTATCTGTTTAGTCATAAGTTTCTAGCTGGTATCAAAGTATAACCGGTTGTAGATAGTAGTATATATAGTTTCTCATTGTAACTCAGTTAGTATGCTTGATAGAGCCTTGAAACCTTGAGTTGAGAAGTAATACATACAAGTATCTTGAAAAATTATCCTCTTTTGTTTGTTTACTTAATATATTATTATCAATTTTTAAGGGATCTTGTACCATCAAACCGAGTGTGACTTAATAAGTTTGAAAGATAACACTTGTGTTCGGTGACAAAACTGTTAGGACCGTTTAGGTAAGGAGTACTAACTGATTTACGTGTATACCAAACCAAATAGTGTGGAATCCTATTTGATTGGCGATCCAATTAGTGAGAATGAAAGTATAATCCATCTAAGAATGAATCAAAACATTAAGAATGATTGTAAGATGATTAACTGTGATCTATGAACTTGGAACAGGTGTTCTTGAGTCTCTAGACGGCTAGGGTACGATTATGTGCATAGGTATTCGAATTGTTACGTTTTCCATGAATTAAGTGGTATTTATAGGTTAGGGTTTTCCATTCGTACGACTGAACCATTAGCATGGTTCAGTCATGCGACTGAAGCATGCGGGTTATCCATCTGCACGAATGAATGTTCAGTCGTGCAACTAAGTCAATCTCATGTCAGAATCGTGTGACTAATCCAGTCTCCTAGTTTAGTCGTGCGATTGGTCCATTAGCATGAAGTATTCATGCGTATGGTCCATTAGCATGGTCCATTCGCATGAGAACTTCACACGATTAAGTTTAAACACGTTTCTCAACCATTATTGACTAAGAACTATGTAAACAACCACAAACCTATATAGTTAGTTCAATATGTGTTATCACACAAT
>BJCM01097122.1:0-10329 GCA_018326385.1 Flaveria bidentis
ACTAACTCTCTAGACTAAGCTATTTATACTAGCAACAAAGGAACTAACAATTTACAAAACTAGTCCCTATACTAGTACAAACTATAACATATATACAAAAAGACTAAATGTTAATCTTTCAAGGGTTCTAACATCCATGAATATGTTTTTTATTCTAAATGTCCGTAGTCGGTCATTTTTGTGGGAACAAATATGAACGTAAGACTATTATGAACATGGATTGGTGGATATTCATAAGGAATGAATATAGATCAATTGGTAAAGTTCATTGATATTTGTGGGATACAAATATTGGACAGACCCGCATCTCAATTTTACTACATGGAAACTACTAGATTGATCATTAGTAAATTTGAGTAAAGGCGAATATCATTTGGTATCCTCCGACCTGAGATACATATTGGTTTTTGATATTCACCAAATATTATACCTTGAGCTGGTTCTTCACTGCTCTGAAATAATGGGCAATACATAAGGATATGTTCAGATGTGACACGAGGTGATTGTGAAAAACGTATGTAATCAAGATGGAATTTGTTCCTCTTATTCGTTGAGAGCAAGATGTCTATGGCCTGATTAACTTAAATCAACAAGGAATGATCATTCTATGACCTTGGATTTAACATGACATCTTTAACAAAAGGATAAATGATTGATTCACCTAAATCATTTCAAGTTAGATACTTGAAGGGGATGATGTTATTGAATGGCTTTTAGTCAAGCGTGTTATGGGTAGTAAACCGTTGTTAGGCGGTATTTACTGCTTCATCAATCTTCTATGAATCTTGTGCAAGTGGGAGATTGTTGGATTCTTTATGCCCAAGACACATAGAACATTGATGCGGTTAGTAAGTTATGATCCAAGTCGGGTCATACCCAATAACAAGCTTAGCAAAAACTAATTGATATTTAATTGATGATATGATCATGTAATTAAATAAATACACCAATTTAGAAAATGGGTTTTCTAAATAAGTTTCATAAGAGTTTGAACAACTTATAGGGATATTTTGTTCATGGGTATTATTTGTAATGTTGTTTAATTTGGTTAAATAACATCAAATAATAGGAGTGTGTGTATAAGTTATATAATTAAAGGGGTAATTACATAACTTATTCTAATTACTAGCTATAACATTTTTTATAGATTAAATTGGGGGGAAAACCCCAATTTTAAAGCAATTCGGCCGCCCCCTAAGAGGGGTTGAATCCTTTTGTTTTCATTAGATGTCTTGGAACTAAAAACACACACACACTCCATATTCTTCTCTCTCTCACATGCAAGAACTACAAGAACAAAATGTTCTCTCCTTTTGTTGAAGAGATTCTTGGCTGAAAGTGTTCCAATAGCCTCTTCTTTCGGTTTTGGTACTTAAATACTAGCAACAAGGTGTTTCTTGATGCTTGTGGGTATGGATGCTTGAGGACACCTTTCCTTGGTGTTTTGGTCATTCAAGAACCTCATTATCTTCACTAAAAATCGTTTTTCTGCAGATCCACAAATGATAGTTTGTATGTTATGTTTTGGTTGTTTATTTCTTCTTGATAGCTAGTTCATACACATATAAATGATCCTTATGTTCTTGGGTTTGTTGTTGTTATGATATAAACCTTATTTTTCGGATTACAAATGAACATACTAAGGTTTTATTCCGCTGAGTTTTCATAGTTTAAATGGTTAAACTAATTTGATATGGTCCAACAAACCCCAACAGTATGCCATCAACATACAATACTAGGAATGTAATTATGCTCCCACTAGCCTTCTTATATACACAAGCCTCGTCAGTGTTCTTGATGAAACCAAATTTCTTGATCTCTTCATCAAAACGTTGATTCCAACTCCTCGATGCTTGTTTCAATCCATAGATTGACCTCTTTAACTTGCATACTTTATTAGGATGTTGTGGACCGACAAAACCATTATGCTGAACCATATTGTAACACCCGGTTATTTATTTATTTTGAAGCCAATGAGAGAAGAAAAGAAATTATGTCCAAAGTCGAGGGACCAAACTCGCCAACGAGAGAAAGTTGGGGAAACGGGAGTACTTAAGGGAGAGGGCAACCTTTTACCCTCTCCCCACACTAATATTTCAGCCAAGAAAAGAGAAGAGAAGAGAGAAAGGAAGAAAAGAGGAAAAGTGTTGGTTGGGGTTGGTTCGAGTAGCCAAAATCGTCGAGAAGCGAGTCAAATCGAAGCTCTTCTCATTGTGGTCGTTTGTGTGAGTAATAGGACCCCACTTTTACTTGTTTTCAATCGATTTTGGGGCTGGAAAACATCTGAAAATCGGGTTTTTGAGTGTGTGCATGTTTGACCCGTTTGTGTATGTGTATGTATGCATATGATGCGTTAAAGTATTGATTGTGAGCTTGTGGGTGCTTGAATGGTGTTGTGGTATGCATCCCTAAGGTTTAGGATGGTCGTTTTGGGCTTAAAATGGGTTTCGATGAGTTTGGAGGCCGAAAACCCTCGGCTGCAGTCGGGATGAACTGCACTCTACATCAGCTAGGGCTAGGCGACCGACTAGAGTCCGAATGAAGGCCATACGACCGAATAGGGTGCGATTGGGGTCCATTCGCACGATTGAGGTCCATTCACACAATTGAGGTCCATTCGCACGATTGAAAGGCCAGTCGCATGGATGTCATGCGATTGAAGGTCCAGTCGCATAAGTGTTCATCCGCATTAGTCCCATTCGCATGAGGTCCATCCACATTAGTCCATTCGCATGATTGGGTGTTAATTCGAATGAGTGTTCATCCGCATTGGTTCATTCGCATGATGTTCAGTCGCATGGAGGCCATGCGACTGAAGGGTGTCCATACGCCTGAATAGGGTTGTTGCACCCGAGGAAAGTGTAGTTTGACTTCTGACTTTCGAGGGAAAGTGCAGATGTAAGTTTTGACGTAAAGTTTCCTGTAAGAGCAATGTAAGATGACGATTGAGGCCTTAGAGTGCCCGTAGGTCATGATGATGATGATGTTGCATGTTTATTCATGATATGTATGTATGATGTTGCCCTGCATGATGATCATGATTGTGTATGATATGTTCCTTATTGTAGTGTATGATTATCTTTCCTGTGGCTTTACGTGTGATGTAAATGAATGAATCGAAAGTATTACGTAACGTATAGCGAAAGATAATGAAAGAGGAACATGATGAATGAATGCATGCATTAATGAACAAATGAATGTAAGAAGGCTTGCAAGCAAATGTATGGAAGTGCACAACCGATGAAGGTGTTAGCTCAAAGGTGTGCGGGTTAGCTACCCCGAAGGATACACACTGGGGTCCAATCTTTGTGATTGACCATATGAATGGGATACTTTCTGCTTGCCCTATGTGCTAAAGTCAGCTTCGTGCACAATGTTCGAGGTCTATGAAAGACCTTAGGCTTAGTTACCTGCTTCATGCACAATGTTCGGGGTATAGCATATGGCATTGATCCAGAACGGAAGAGAAAAGATAAATGGTGAATGTACTTGCCCTAGGTACTAGATTTAGCTCTGTGCCCAATGTTCGAGGTCTATAAAAGACCTCAGTCCCAGTTACCCGCTTCGTGCACAATGTTCGGGGTAATGTACTTGTTACTGGAAGTAATGAATGAACGAATGAAAGTATGAATGTATGAAAGAATGAAAGTTAACATATGGATGATGACGATAATAATGATTTTATCTATATATGTATGATGTATGATCCCATGAACGTAAAGTATGGTTTTTAATAAAAGATAAGTATGTTTTATTTATAAAACTAGAACTCACCCAACAACGCTGACTTTGATGTGTTCCTAGTTGGCAGGTAATGATTGCTAAGGATGGCACGAGGTGGCTACTCAGCTCTTTTGGGATGGCATCCATTTATATAACGCTTTTGTGATGTAATGCAACAATGTATTTTGTAACTGATTAACGATGTATTATTTTGCAAAAGTTACTATATTGAAATGAAATGTCATTTTTAAATGTTTCTGCTGCGATGCTTTACGAAATGCAAATGTAATTATATGTTTTATGTGCGATGAGGATCCAATTGTGAGCATCCCGGGAACGGGGCCTTAAACATATGGACAGTCTCTTCGGGATGTTCATTAAGAAAAGCGGTTTTGACATCCATGTGCCAAATCTCATAGTCATCATATGCATCTATGGAAAATAATATCGTAATTGAGTTTAGAATTGCCACAGACGAGAAACATTCATCATAATCAACCCCTTGATTTTGAGTGAAACCTTTTGCTACAAGTCTTGCTTTGTAAGTATCCAAGTTTCCATGTATATACATTTTCTTCTTGAAACCCACTTGCATCCAACCAGTTTGGAGTTAAGTGGATGGTCAACCAATTCCCAAACTTGATTGTCATACATGGATTGCATCTCAACGTTCATGGCTTCGAGCCATTTGTTACAATCCGAATTGGACATTGCTTCCTGGTATGAAGTTGGCTCATCGGAGTTAACCACATAGCATCCATTCATGAAAAATCCATATCTTTCAGGTGGAATGCTAACTTTACCAGATCTGCGAGCGTTTTGTGTATATTGATCAACCTCTTGATCATCATCAACTTCCTCTTGTTTATTGCTAGTGTTAACCAAACGTGTATTGGCTTGTGGATCTTGATCCACATCAAATTTCACTATTCTATACGTTATTCCTTCCATAAGGAACTTAGTTTCCAAGAACTCAGCCTATCGAGCAATAAATACTTTTGCTCTGTTGGATCAAAGAAGTAGTATCCTATACAGTCTTTGGGATATCCAAAAAATATACACTTAGTGGATCGACTTTCCAACTTGTTTTGGGTGTTTAGCTTAACATAAGCTTCACAACTCCATACATTTAAATATGATAGATATGGAACTCTTCCTTGCCATATTTCAAAAGGTGTCAAATTCACTTTCTTGGTCGGGGCCATATTCAAAATACGAGCCTCGGAGAGCAATGTGAAACCCCAAAGTGATAGAGGTAGTGAGCTTATAGCCATCATAGATCGAACCATGTCCAATAGGGTTCGATTTCTCCTTTCAGACACCATTATATTGTGGTTTTCCAGGGGGAGTAAGTTGTGAGGCCATACCACAACTTCTTAGATGATCCTGAAAAAGCCTCACTTAGGTATTCACCTCCTCTATCTAAACGAAGAACTTTGATAGTTTTATTGAGTTGATTTTCTACTTCATTCTTGAAGTTTTGAACATTTCAAAAGCTTCATGTGTATGTGTCATCAAGTACACATAACCATAGCGACTATAATCGTCGGTAAAGGTAATGAAGTACTTTTCACCATTTCTAGTCATTGTCTTAAAAGGGCCACATACATCCAAATGTATGATTCCCAATAAGTCTTTTGCCCTCTCGTTAGTACCACTAAAGGGTGACTTGATCATCTTGCCTTATAAACAAGATTCACACTTATCAAATGAAACATTTTCATTTGTTTTGAAAAGACCATTATTTTGAGGAGTTAGAATCTGATTCTTGTTTATGTGACCAGGATGACAATGCAAAAGATAAGAATCACTTAAACTTGTTTTAAGTTTCTTGGTGCTTGTTTGGTATAGTGAGTTATCAAACGATGTATTATCATGAACCAATTCATAGATCCTATTAAAAATCATAGCCATGAAATAAAATACATCATCCATACAAACATAAATACCATTGTTAACAAACTTCTTAGATGATCCTGAAAAGCCTCACTTAGGTATTCACCTCCTCTATCTAAATGAAGAACTTTGATAGTTTTTTTGAGTTGATTTTCTACTTCATTCTTGAAGTTTTGAACATTTCAAAAGCTTCATGTTTATGTGTCATCAAGTACACATAACCATAGAGACTATAATCGTCGGTAAAGGTAATGAAGTATTTTTCACCATTTCTAGTCATTGTCTTAAAAGGGCCACATACATCCAAATGTATGATTCCTAATAAGTCTTTTTCCCTCTCGTTAGTGCCACTAAAGGGCGACTTGGTCATCTTACCCTGTAAACAAGATTCACACTTATTGAATGAAACATTTTCATTTGTTTTTCAAAAGACCATTCTTTTGAGGTGTTTGAATCCGATTCTTGTTTATGTGACCAAGACGACAATGCCAAAGATAAGAATCACTTAAACTTGTTTTAAGTTTCTTGGTGCTTGTTTGGTATAGTGAGTTATCAAAGGATGAATTATCATGAACCAATTCATAGATCCTATTAAAAAGCATAGCCATGAAATAAAATACATCATCCATACAAACATAAATACCATTGTTAACAAACTTTAATTCATAACCCCATTGATTTAAAAGGGAAATCGAAATTATTTTCGTAGTCAAACTAGGGGCATACAAAATGTTCAGAACAACTTCCAAACCATTCGAAAGTTTCAAAATATTGTCTCCTTGGGCTTCGACATCAACTTTTGCTCCGTTTCCCATGTAGAGACTTGTGTCTCCCTTCTTGAACTGCTTATTTCTTTTAAACCCCTGCAACAAATTGCATATGTGATTTCCATATCCGGTATTCAATACCCATGTGTTTGAAGATATAACATTTAAACCAATGTGAATTATGAAAGTTGTACCCGAGGTTTGCCAAGCATCCCTCTTGGTTCTCAACTCTTTAAGATAGGTTGGACAATTCCCTTTCCAATGACCTATCTCACCACACACAAAGCATGGATCATTCTCCGTTAACTTTGGCTTCTTAAGCTTAGGCTTTGGAGGTTCCGCTTTAGCCTTTCCTTTCCCCTTTCTTTTGATGTACCCATTTCCTTTGCAACATTTGCCTTGGGATCGGGGAATGGCCTTTTCTTATTGCCTCCCTCATTGATCAAGAGAACAGGTAGAACCTTTCTACCCATCCCTGCCTTGGCTGTTTTGAGCATTGCGTGAAGCTCACCAATGCTCTTGTCCCACCCATTCATATTGTAATTCATTATGAATGTCTCAAACCATTTGGTTAGGCCATTAAGGATCAAATCTGTGGCCAGCTCTTTTGAGACGGGACAACTAAGCCGCTCGAGTCGATCAACGTGCCTTTTCATCTTAAGTACATAAGATGATACCGATTGGGTTTGTTCCATGCGACACGCATAAGGTGCTCGAACCGTTTTGAAGTGCTCCACCCAAGCTTGTTGAACGAACATTTCCTTCAACAGGGTAATTATGTCATATGCCCCAAGATGCTCCAAATCCTTTTGGAGTTCGGGAATCATAGTTCCCAACATAAGGCAAGAAACCTGCATGGAATCCTCAGTGTATTGAAGCCAATCATTATAGGCCTCAACATTCTCGCGATCAGGTTGGTCAGGAATGGGATCATCAAGGACATAGGCCTATTTCTCTTGCTTAAGAACAATTCTCAAGTTTCGAAGCCAGTCCATAAAGTTATTATGGTTAAGACGATCCCTTTCTAAGATGGTTCTCAGCGGTAGGGTAGGGACTGTCGGGGTGGTAGCATTATTGTTTGGGGCCATTTCTTCAAAATTACAAAGTTCATTTTAGTATTTCTGAAAAATTGCATTTTAATTATTAATACCCTTTACACGTCTCATAGACAATTAATAATTAAAATCTAGAATCCAACGTTACATTTAAATGATGGTAAGGTAACCTTTATCCCATTATTTAAATTAACAAGGTAGTCAACATTTGACAATTGCAACCTATTGCAACTTCTAGCTTTATGGGATCGGTTAAACATCTTATGTTTAGTCGGCATGTAAAATCCCATCAACAACATTGTACGCCATGCTTCGGTGACCCTATGCACATGGTTTCCAATTCAAGTCGTCCTACTTACACACACATTTGAGTTTACACATACAAGTGGTTAGGTGACATTTATCCCACAAATATGTTAAGCCCAACTCAAACACACAAGTTCCCTAAAAGTGGTTAGGTGACCTTTATCCCACAAATAGTTCACAAGTGATTCGAGTGTCATGAAAAAGGATGGTTTTAAACTTGTTTCCAAAGAGATTTAAGTTTTCATTAATTCTAGTTATGAAAACTCTGTGTACCTTGCATTCGCACGCTTTCAAATACATGGTACCCTACAGTTCTTTTTTATAAAACCTCTTTTATTTGAAATCATTAATCCTTTTAATAACTTTTATTAACATATTAATGATTAAGAACCATGAAAATTCAGCTTGTTATGATCGTTTATTAAGATTGTTAAGCATATCCACATATCAAACAATCAACATAAAATGGATAATCAAACAAGCATATATAAAACAACCACATGTGCATAACCAAAGCCACTTAGGTGACCAAACTTGTTTTCCATCACAAGTGTGGTCATAAGGTCTTTTCTAAGGGTTAAACACAACACAAAAGATGAGATCTCCAAAGACCCCCACTTTAAGTTGCATCCAAATGCTTTAAGTCCTTCTCTTTGTGTCTTCCTATTGTGCTTCCATCTTGTGCATCTTCTTTTACAAAATTTATATCCTAATACAAGTTTTCTAATAAAAGAAAACTTAATCTATCTATTACATTGCCATTGAATTAATAAATAAATTACATCCAAATACAAACAAAAAAGAATAATATTACAACCCATTATGAATGAAATCAACCAAAACAACCATTCATCCAAAACCAAATCAACACAAGGTCAAGGCTAGGTTATGCATCAATATGAAACATCATATACAACATACAAGAACCAAATAAATCCCCATATGACCCTAAATTTTCAGCCAACATAAACTAAGAATTTAAGGTGTTTTTGTCCAAACAAAACACAATCAACCATTTGTAACACCTGGTTATTTTAAAGTCAAGGAAAGAGTGAATAAAGTGAATGAAAATAAGGAAAAGAAATAAAACCCAAGTCTTGGGGTAAAAAGTGTCCAAAAGGACAAAATGTTTGAAAAGTGGGTGTAAAAGGTGGCATGGCCGTCCATCACCCTTTCTACACATAAATCTTTCGGATTTTAGTGAGAGAAAGGAAGAGAGCAGAAATATTCTTGGCTTTGAAGAAGAACAAGAAGAAAGAATTTGAATTCAAGGTAAGAATTCATGTTGTTATGGTGTTCTTAACCGGTTATGTCCTCGGGTTTATGCTTATATGTGTTTGTATGTGTTCAGGTATGTTTTTAGTGGGTTTCTAAGTGGTTGAATTCAATTTGCAAACAAGTTTGGAGGAAGCCATACTCAAAAGCTGTAAAGGTGAGTTCTAGGACTCCTCTTTTACTAGTTTTTAACTGATTTTGGGGCTGGATATGCATGAATGTATGTTTTCGCTAAATTGAGTTTCAGACCCGTATGCTTGTATGCACGTATAATGATGTTGTGATGTTATGATGTGATTATGTTCATGTTTGTTGTTGTACGATGATGTTTCTAAGGCTTAGAGGGTAATAATTAAGCTTAGAACATGATGAATGGTGAGTTGAAATCGAATACGATGTTGTTAGGCTCATATGTTAAGATTTAAATCTGCCTAAGTGTTTGGAAGATTAATACGGATGAAAAGGGTTAATGCGGATGAACATTAACCACTGAGTAAGTCAATGCGGATGACAAAGGTCGTTGAAGTCAATGCGGATGAACAATAACAAATGAGTAAGTAAATGCGGATTTCAAATGTGGTTGAAGTCAATGCGGATGAACATTGACTAAGTGCATGAAATGCGGATGAGGCCCTCAAATGCGGATGAACAAATAAGGGTTAATACGGATGAGGCCATAAAATGCGGATAAACGAATAAGGGTTAATGTGGATGAGACCCTCAAATGCGGATGAACAAATAAGGGTTAATGCGGATGAGACCCTCAAATGCGAATGAACAAATAAGGGTTAATGCGGATGAGGCCCTCAAATGCGGATGAACAAATAAGGGTTAATGCGGATAAGGCCCTCAAATGCGGATGAACAAAAAGGGGTTAATGCGAATGAAACAATTAAATATGGATGAACAATAGGATCAAATGCGGATGAACACTTAGAAAAATTCTGACTTTTTGGGAGAAAAAGGAGTAAAGTAGGCTTTGACCTAGGAGATTCTCGGGGGTTATGTAAGTTGACTTTTGAGGTCATAGAGTGTATGATGGGCATGTAATGTTATGTGCTTTATGTTTGTGCATGATGATGATGATGTTGCATGGTTATACATGATGTATGTTATGTATGTATGATGCCCTGCATGATGATGTATGAATGATATGTTTATGTTCCTTATGATGATGTATTTTTATCTTTCCCATGACTTTACGTGTTATGATAATGAATGAATGAAGTATTATGTAACGTAAAGTGAAAGATAATGAAAGAGGAACATGATGATGAATGCATGCATTAATGAATGAATGAATGTAA